>PVIU01012843.1:0-58320 GCA_004026605.1 Ondatra zibethicus | reverse complement strand
CGCCACACCGCCATAGTTCCACTGCCACACCTCCATAGTCTCACCGCCACACCTCCATAGTCTCACTGCCACACCTCCATAGTCCCACTGCCACACCTCCATAGTCTCACTGCCACACCTCCATAGTCTCACCGCCACACCTCCATAGTCTCACCACAACACCACCATACTGTCAAGCGAGGCTCCAGCACACAAGCCTGTGCAGCACAAACCTCTCCAAACCATAGCCTCTCCCAAAACCTCACATGATCAGAGCTCAGATGTCAAAATCAGAAAATTTCATGCTGATAAAATGCTATTATCTAACAAACAACCCAGATTCACATTGCCATTTTCTCAATAATATTCTTTATGGTATTTTCCCCTTCTTTGATGCAAAATTTAAACCAAGATCTGAGAATGGGAATAATCAGCACATCTCTTTAATCTCCTTCAATCAATGGTGCAGAAGAATTGTCTGTATTTTGTCAATCATGTTTTAAATAAACGCTAATTGGCCAGGCAGGAAGTATAGGCGGGGAAACCAGACAGGAAGTAGAGGTGGGGCAATGAGAACAGGAGTATGCTGGGAAGAAGGAAGCTCTTTCACTAGTCCTGCCCAGACCACCTAAGAAGCAAGATGTGACCTGCCCTGCTGAAAAAGGTACTGAGCCATGTGGCTGACATAGATAAGAATAATGGGCTATATAAGTTATAAGAGCTAATAAGAAGCCTGAGCTAATGGGCCAATCAGTTTATAATCTTCTGGAGGCCTCTGTGTGATTTTCTTTGGGGCTAAATGGCTTTGGTAACTGGGCAGGACAGAAATCCCAAAAAGCAGCCCCTCATGTTACAAAATGACTGCCCAACGTGTGGATAACTGCATCCACAGAAAGCCTGAGAAAGCTTGGGAAAGAATAGAGTAAAGCATATTTTCTTGGTAGCAGCAATTTCTCGGGTCTGCTCTGTTTGCTAGAGGCAAGCAAGCGCTCTCATCTAAGAGAGGCTTCCTCACTCAGCTTTAGCTGTAAAGCCTTGCAGCTCTTTTAACAGGTCCTGCCAAGAAACACTTAAATAGTGTTGATAAAAAGCTGACCACATGCTTTTCAGTTTTCAGCCATAGCAAGAAAAAAGCTGCGCTGTTTTAAAATGCCAGCTTTCTGGGCCTACCTGCCAGGACAAACTCTGACTCTTTCAGGCAGGTGGTCCAACTATGGAGCATTTGAGTGTGGTTTGTGGACACACTGTTGCAGCTTGTTTGCTGGAAAGGACCTGGAAATGCCATGGAGCTGTGGCAATAAACATGGCTACAGCCAGTACCTCTGCCATGAGGCTGAAATCTCAGAAAGCTAAGAAATGGGCTGGATCCAGCTGTCAAAGCCGTGGCTTTAATCCTCTCCATATTGCTTGGTAAATTAAAGACTCATGTGGTCAGAAAAAGAGAGAGAGAGACAGTAAAGATAGGTTCAAAGACGAAGAAAACCTCTAAATGGTTTACAGTATGTTAAAAATATAAGCAGTCTTTAAAAAATGTTAAAGTCCTTAAAATAAAAAAGAAAGAGAATAGCGGGGTGGTGGTGGTACACACCTTTAATCCCAAAGCCTGGAAGGCAGAGACAGACAGATCTCTGTGAATTCAAGGTGTGGTGGCCAACACCTTTAATCCCAGCACTGGGGAGGCAGAGACAGGCAGATCTCTATGAGTTCAAGGACAGCCTGGTCTACAGGGTGAGTTCCAGGACAAAGATACCCAGAAACCCTGTCTCAAAAAGCCAAAAGTTAAAAGTAAAATTAAAAGAAATAGAGGTTAAAATAAAGCCATGTAAAGATGAAAAATACACAGAGAATCTTGATACTGTATGTTATTATGCTCTCTTTGAATTGTTTGAATGCTGAGGAAGGAGCAACAGCTGCTAAAAGATACTTGCTTATAAATGCTGCTGAATTAATCCAAGATAGGTATTTTGAAAATACTTGACTTCAAAATTGAAGTCAAAAAGTATGTTACTTTGGAGAACAGATTTTTCTTTTGTTTCCACAGGAAATGAGAGACTAGATTCATTCTGGGTTAAGAAAAATCAGGTTTGATCAAGGAAGACCACCTGAGAAATCACTGGTAGGAACAGATGGCCCGGATGTCTGAGTTCTACATCCAGAACAGATTCAAGATGCTGCCTGAAATGATCAAGCCTCACAGGATACTCCAGTCAGGACTTGATCATAACTATAAATTTTCTTTAGGTCCCCATAAGATTATCAGCACCCTCAACCAGCCAGAAGTAGCCTGGAATACTACACCCACATTCCCCAAAAATGAACTATGGGTATTTTCCTTTGTTTAAAAAAAAAGAGGGGGAAGTGATGTGGGAGAATTGTCTGTATTTTGTCAATCATGTTTTAAATAAACACTGATTGGCCAGGCAGGAAGTATAGGTGGGAAAACCAGACAGGAAGTAGAGGTGGGGCAATGAGAACAGTAGTATTCTGGGAAGAAGGAATCTCTTTCTGCAGTCCTGCCCAGACCACCAAAGAAGCAGAATGTGACCTGCCCCACTGAAAAAGGTACTGAGCCATGTGGCTGAAATAGATAAGAATAATGGGTTAATATAAGCTACAAGAGCTAATAAGAAACCTGAGCTAATGGGTCAATCAGTTTATAATCATCTGGAGACCTCTGTGTGATTTTCTTTGGGGTTAAACGGCTGCGGGAATGGGGCAGGACAGAAACCCCGACAAGCATCCCCTCATGTTACAAATCAAGACTAGCTCTTTCACCTTTCTTTCCCTTCATGATTTTAGTGTTTATTCATAGTACTGGCCTGTTCTATAGAATCATAACCTAGTATTACCCAAGGGCTCTGCATAGTGAGATTTGAGTTATTTGTTTTCAACAGAGTATGACATAGATGACATTTACATTTTCAATTATCTTTCTAAGTTTGATGAAGACAATATGTAATATCACTTAAGGGCTCTAAAGGGTGAAGAACTATTTTTGAAGTTTGATATGCTACTTATATTTGAAGCCAATATTATTTCTCTACAGTATATTCATTGTGATAAAAAAGCACAGTACAATTTAACAAGAACATACTATAATTACTGTCATGCAGTAATTACAGGAAGATTTTGGCTCAATATAAAACCTTTCTAAATTTTAGAGCCACATAAACATGCCTTCAATTTTGTGAACTTTTTAACTTTGAACATTTCTACCCAGTAAAGGCAAGGAAGTGGTTTAAGCATGAGACAAGCACAGAACTAAATCACTTCTTTACTCTTTCACCAGATTTGTCACTTAAAAAAGTTGACAACCGGGCAATTCCTAGCTTTTTAAAAATAGGCCAGTATATAACACTGAATCAAAGTTAAAAAAAATTGGCATATTCAGTCTTCATATAAAAAAAAAGATGGTCCACTTCACTGAAAGTTAAAGAAATAGGCCCAGAAGATGGCTCCATGAGTAAAAGTTCATGCTGCACAAGCATGAGAACTGAGTTTGAATCCCTAGAATCATGTAAAAGCCAGATGCACAACATCAGCATCAGCATCTGCAGTCCCATTGAGTCTACAAACAGATGGGAGACTATCCAGAAGCTTGTAAGCCAGCTAGCCTGGTGTATGCAGCAGATAGACAACCCAAAGACCTTGCCTCAAATATGGTGGAAGGCAAGGACACATACCTGACGCTGTCCACTGGCCTCGACACATGTTCCCACATTCACACACATGGGTCCACTCATGTGAGCACACAAACAATGAAAGAAATATAAATTAAAACTAGGTTAAGACAGCATCTTTTACCTAGGAGACTGGCAAAAATCGAAACTTTAGTGACATGCTTTATTGGGGAAGATGTGGGAGTGGTAGGAACACACATGAACACATAAGCTCATTGGAAGATAATTTAGCAACACTGTCAAAATGACAAATTTGCTGTGTTGTGAGAAGAGCCAAAAGTCAAGGAGGACCAGAGTAAAACAGCATCTTCTGAACATGACAGGAGCACTGTGCTCATGAACTCACGGTGACTGTGGCTGTCTACACAAGATCAAGTCAGTCAACCTTCTAGCATGGACTAGGAAAGGGATTACATTTTTTAAAAAGAGAACACAAAGTTGTGATGGCAGGGATATGGGGGTGGATCTGAAAGAAGTAAAGGGGAGGAATTGGAGAAAAATATGATCAAATACATTATTTGAAAGTCTCAAAGAATTAATAAACATTTAATTTTAAAATTATAAATTCATTTCCCCCAAATCAGCAATTAAATTTTAAAAAATTACTTCAGTAGATATACTTGCAGCTAGGCTTTGTATATAGTGTGTGGATGTTGGTTTATGCATGTGCATATGTGTGATTTGAGGCCTCATGTGTTCAAATACAACCTCTGTTGTAAAATATTAAAATAGCAAAAACTTACTTTAAGTGTTGTATAGAGGTGGAGCCTTTAGATATTGATAAGGTCCTTAAGGTAGCACCTTCATGCTTGAGTCCTGGTGGCTGTGATAAGGAGATAGAGAACAGAAGGCACACATAGAAACAGAGACGCACAGACACAACACACACCTGTACACACACACACACACACAGAGAGAGAGAGAGAGAGAGAGAGAGAGAGAGAGAGAGAGAGAGAGAGAGACCCTGTCTTTGTTATGTAACACTGCCCTACCTCAGGACTGTCAATGAGAAGGCAAGCCATTGCCAAATATAGAGTCTTGATCTTGGGCCACCAAAACCATGCACACAATAAACCTCTTTCTTAATAGTTCACTCAGACTGTGGGACTGTGTTTCTGGCAACAAAAAACAGACTAATCTCATTCACATGAGGAAAATGACCTAAGAACAAGATTACGCAATGCCACAGTGCTTGGATCTGCAAAAGATTGAGATCAATGCAAATGTTCATACAGAGGACACTAGTGAAAAAATGTGACAGTTTTTATATGCACAACAATTTTTTATATTCTATCTTTGGTATAAAAAGGTTAAGTTGAACTAAAGGCCTGTACTTTACATCTTCTTTTCTTTTATTCCCCCTCTTAGGGATGCGTAAAGATCAGACCCAAGGCCTCACACAAGTACTCTGCCACTAAGCCACACCCCACACTCACCTTTCTAGTTTGATTTTCTGCTGATATGATAAATATCATGTGGTGTTGGACAATGGTCTATATTCTGTCAATTATATTTTAAACAAACAATGATTGGCCAGTAGGCAGGCAGGAAGTATAGGCAGGACAACCAGATAGGAAGTAGAGGCGGGTCAATGAAAACAGGAGAATTCTGGAAAGAAGGAAGCCCATTCCTCTGCAGTCCTGATCCCAGCCACAGAAGAAGCAAGATGTGACTGCCCTGCCAAATAAGGTACCGAGCCACGTGGCTAACACAGATAAGAATAATGGACTAATATAAGTTATAAGAGTTAATAAGAAGCCTGAGCTAATGGGCCATCAGTTTATAACTAATGTAGACTTCTGTGTGATTTCTTTGGGACCTAACAACTGCAGGAACCAGGCAGGACAGAAAACTCAGTCAACAATCATGACCCTTAAAGGGAGCTTGGTGAAGAAAGAGTTTATTTCAACTTATACTTCAAGTCAACAGTCCATCATTGAAGGAAATCAGGACAGGAACCTGGAAGCAAAATCTGGAGACAGGAATGGATACAGAGGCCACAGAGTAGAGGAGTGCTGCTTCCTGCTTTGATCACAATGGCATGCCCAACCTGCTCTCTTATACACCTTAGGACCACCTGCCCAGGGCTGCACTGCCCACAGTGGGCTGGGACCTCTCACATCCCTCATCAGTCAAGAAAATGCCCCCACAGACATGCCTGAATGCCAATCTGATATGGAGAATTCTTCAGTTGAGGTTCTCTCTTCCCAAGGGACTGTAGGTTTGTGTCAAGTTGACAGCTGAAAATAAATATGACAGCCACATACACACGTTTTGTTTGGTTTTGAGATTGAGTCTCAATGTACCTCTGTGTCTTGTACACTGGGACGTACAGGTTTATGCCACTGCATCTGAACTCTTTTTCCTTTCTCACTTAAAATATTTACCGCACATTAATGATATTAATAAGTCCTTTTTAAAATGGAAACAGGATCGATGCTTTGTAGCCTAGGCTGCCCTGCAGTTCCCTATATTGTTCATTAACTCCTGAACTCACAGTGATCCTTCTGCCTCAGCTCTCACATGCTAAGATCCTAGCCATGACCCAATATATCTGGCTCACACTTTCTTTTATGTCCATAGAAAATTAAGAAAAATAATAAGGCCAGTGTCTTGGCAGATAGGGCACACAAATTAGCAAGCGATTTGTTGTTGTTGTTGTTGTTGTTGTTTGTTCGTTTGTTTGAATCTAATGTTACCTACTGAAAAATCAAATTTAAAAATAAACAGTGTTCTATTAACTAGCTCAAAAATTAATAAATATACTAAGTGAACAGAAAAGTGTGAAACAAGTCTGAGCTAAAAAACATATTTTCTCTTATCAGCTTAGAATTATGAATTATAGAGGCAACTTCTAGCATATATGACTCTTCCTCTTCTAAATGTGCCAACATGAGCAACACATATCAAAGGGCAGCTTTATTTTTCCGAAAGGAAGGAAAAAGACAACATATCAAAGGGCAGCTTTATTTTTCCGAAAGGAAGGAAAAAGACAGAGACAGACTGCTGCTTTTCTTCCCGGAAGTCAAGTCTCCACGCATTTCTATCAGTACAGTGCGGCTGACCTGCCTGATGCTCTGAAGATCCCCTTGGTTCCCTCTTGCATTTTCTGTGATGCTGTATTTTCCAACTTCTGTATGTTTTGTGGAGAGTGGCACACACCCACAGTACTTCTTGAGGTCCACAGGCGTTAGAGGTACTTTGTTCATTTGGACAGAGTAACTTGCCCTGGGAAGAGCTTCAACCAGACACAGACTAATGTGGGAGCCTGGCATGCCAACAACTTGCTTCTGCTCCCAGGAAATGTGGAGGGATTGGTAGCTTTCAGGGCTCTCCCCAGCACCAGCTGAGACTAGAACCTGACACTCTTGTTTTGCTTCCTCCCCACCCATGCTCTTTATCTTTCCCACTCCCTTAGTGGTGTCTCCCAAGTGGCGCTTCCTTAATAAATCCCTCATGCGAATGTAGGTCACTGGATCCCTTTATAGAGAACCCAGTTTGTCAGATGTACAATGGCTGAACATGAAAACAAAATTTGATTTTTCCCTGACAGACAGATTTGCGAAATATCGTTATTGTAAGCTCTAATTCTACCTTCACATTAGACTTCATAAGAAATTATTTTATAATAGTTTTAATACTCAGTGTCTATGAGAAAGAAGCAATTAGATTAGAGATCTTAGCCCTAGGATCTAGCTTTTTACAATTTTTCCTTTCTTTTTAACCAGAAGTGTATGTGTGGTGGTGGGAGTATGCACATTCGCACATTTTCAGTCTAGAGCTGGAGTTGCAGACAATAGTAAGGCACCCTATATGGGCACTGGGAACCTAACTCAGGTCCTCTGGAAGAACAACCACGGAGCTATCTCTTCAGCCCTGGATATGTAGTAAGACGCACGGGCCTGCTTTTGGTCCCGGTGGGCGCCGGGCTCCCACCGCCCGGTGCCTGGCTAGCTTATACCCGAAATGATTACACAGAAACTGTATTCATTGAAATACTGCCTGGCCCATTAGCTCTAGCCTCTTATTGGCTAACTCTCACATATTTGTTTAACCCATTTCTAATAATCTGTGTGTCACCACAAGTCGTGGCTTACCAGGAAAGATTCAGCGTGTCTTATCTGGGTGCTTCATGGCGGGCGGCTCTCTCTCTGACGCTGTCCCCTTCCCAGCATTCTGTTCTCTCTTCCCCATCTATCTAAGTCCTGCCCTATCAAAAGGCCAAGGTAGTTTCTTTATTAACCAATGAAAGCAACCCAAATACAGAAGGACCCTCCTACACCACTACATATTCTATTTTAAAGAGTATGTTCTGGTAAGTTTTTGTCAACTTGACACAAACCTGCACATATTTGGAGAGAAAGAAACCTCAATTGAGGAATTTCTTCCATCAGATTGGCCTGTAGGAAATTCTGTGTGACAATTCCTGGATTAAATGGTGTGAGAGAGTCCAGCGCTCTGTGGGTGATGGTGGTCCCGAGCCCTATAAAAGAGCAAACTGAGGGAACTATGAGAAGCAAACCAGTAAGCAGTGCTCTTTCAGGGTCCCTGCTTCAGGTTCTGCCTCTGGGTTGTTACTTCAGTTATTCCCCAACTTCCTTCAGTGAAGGACTGTGATTAAGCTAAATAAGCCCTTTCCTCCCTGAGTTGCTTTTGATTGTGATGTTTTATCACAACAATAGCAAGCAAACTAAGACAGATTATAAATATAATTTATAATATTTTGGGTATACCAATGCAGAGTCAAGACAAAATGAACCTCAATAACAGAGCAGGTTATATAGTAACCTCTTATTGCATGAGACCAGATTATTGTTATTATTTTTGCTTGCCGACATAGAGATGTTATAAAGCTCCAAGCTGGGCTAAGAAATGCATATTTGCATTTTTCCCCTGTACAGGCTCAATTCCTCAAACATAACTAATCTTTGATCTTATAAATAACTGGTTTTTTTTTAGAAGAATGTTCTATTTCTTCCTTTTTCACACCACTTTAGTATCTGAAACTTCCTTTAGTCATGTAAGAAGCATCCAGGCTGGAGGAAAAGTGGGAGAGAAAATTCTTGCCTCTTTCAGGTTTCTAGTCTGAAATAAGCAAGAAGTAGAAATGAAAATGTCTATGTCCTCTGGATTTCTCTTGTTCCCCTTCCGTTCCATCTGGAGCCCAAGTCTATGGCATGGTGCTGCCTCTAACTCACACACAACTTCCCTTCTTAGTTACTTTTCCCTGGAGATGCCTCCACAGGCACATATTTTCTTCTGAGCTACATCTGCAAAGACCATTTCTCTAAATGAGATTACATTGACAGGTAGCGGGAAATGAATAAGGCGTGAGCTCAGCAAGCTCTTTTGGGAGTCTGCTATCCGTCCACTACAACCAGCACAAGTAGAATAAGTCACTTTAGAAAATGACTTGCAGCACAGAGGACACCTTGACAGGGTCTCAAAGTGGAGAATGGGCAAAGGATAGTAAAAGAGTTGGGTGTGTGGAGGAGATCATTTGAAAGGGTGTCTTCATAAAACTATTCCAGGTCCCAGGTTCAGTCTTGTGTCCAGTGGCCACCTTGACAGTGGGTGGGTAGATGTGACCTTCCACTCCCTCATACTTCAACACGAATGTTTTTTCTCCCAGCTTTTCAAGAGTTCAGTATGGCAGGAAAAGATTAGTTTGAACTTACTGAATCCAAAGGCCATGTTAAAAGAGAAGGAAACCTCATTTTCCCCTCAGATTAAACTTACATTTGATTATCCAGTCCAGCTTCACGACTTTCCCTGCAGTACAGAAAAATTTTCTACACCCATTTTATTTGTTTGTTTGTTTGTTGCAGTTCTGGGAACATAACCCAGGCCTTCCCATGTGCTACGTAAGTGTTCTACAACTGAGCTACACCCCAGCCCTGTACCTCATTGTTAAATTGGAATTACTATCATGTCAGCCATAATAAAAGTCATGCTCTATTTACTTACAAGCACCCCTTTATAAACAAGATGGCTAAATTATTCAACTTTATTTCTGGATATAGTAAGAAGCTTGTGTCTTTACTATTCATCCTCAAACCATGCCTGCCACAAAATTTAGTGGATGAAAACTATTGGCCATTTGGACAAAAAAAAAAATGGAACTCCTGTGGGCACAGTAGTCAGGCAGAACAGAAAAAAAAGTCTGCTCATTTATGCCTTGATAGTCAAATAAATCAATTTCTAGACAAAAATCTAGTAAAAAAATCACATTGTTTGTGTTAGAGTTTTGTGGAAGAGAAAAGAAGTAATAGATGTTTGAAATAGAAATGTATCATTTGGGTGCTACCCTACTGTTAGAAGATTTAAGGTAGGATATAATGGCCTCTAAACCACAGGGAAAACATGAATCTTCAAATCCAAATCACCAAATTAATTACAAGGGCTATTTTCCATAACAAATATTAAAGCAAGGTTGTATGATCATGTTGGAAGCAGTCAATAGGTGCCAAGATAGAGAAAATCACTGTAATGATTGATTTTAATTTAGTATGAGTCTATCATTAATAAGGGAAATTTCTCTTTCTCAAATCTAAAATATCTTGAAGGGGTTGTCAAGACATGAGAGAGCTAAGCTTTGCAGTGGGGAAAAAGATGGAACAGTGCTCATAAGGGGAATTCTGAACAGTATTAAAATTGACTAATTCATTACAAGAGCCTTTTGTGAGCTTATTACAAGTTCTTCATTATTGCAGGGCTTCTGAAAGAGCTTAAAGGGCTTTTCAATGTGAAATGAACAGTACATCTTGCTTTGATGCTCCTAAAATACCGACTTTTCAAAAGATAGGATAAATATATATATATAAACCATTTGTGTTTTCAGCAATGATTTTTAAATGTTATTTTACATGATCCAGCTAGTTCAGCAACTTATTTCTTACTGTTTCATTGTGTTTCATAAAGTCATTATCTCATACACAAAATATTTTTATTGTGGTATCCAAGCATGCTATACTAACTTTCATCATACTCCAAATTTACAATGCAGTTATATCCTTCTATTGTATTAACACTCTTCATACTTCTCTCATTCTCTGTCGTGTTTGTGTGTCAAACTACATAGATTAAAAATATTTTTAAAAATTAAGTAATCATTTCTGGATCAACTGTTATGCAGTGGGACCCTGTCTCAAGACATTATTTACCAAATAAATAAATTGGTTGCCAAGAGTTCTGAGGCTGGGATTCCAAGTAGCTATAGAGTTGGTTCCTTCTAAGGGCTGTGAGGGAGGGAATTGTCCCAGATGGCCCTCTAAATTTCCCTTTCTTATAAAGATCCCAGTTGCATTCATTCAAGATCCACCATAATGATTGCACTTGACCTTGATTGCCTCAGTAAAGACTATCTCCAAATAAAGCAGCATTTGGTAGTAAGGTGCAAAGGTGTAGGGGTCCAGCATTGCCCTTGGTGTGAGACAGAATACAGTTCATAAAACATGCCTGCTGTACAGGCTGAGCTGACTGTCCTCTACTTGCTGCTCATTTTGTACTCATCATAGTTGTTCTGTGCCCAGAGAGACTGATCTTTATGGGTAACAACAGCGGTCTCTCTTCCTCTGAAGCCAGTTGGGGTGAGCCAATAGGAAGCATTAGCGAAAGGTTACAGTGCAAAATGGAGGTGATTTAGGATTTGTTTGTTCCTTTTATGACCTCCCTGTAACTTTGGACCTCAGGGATCCCATTGGACCTCAGGGATCCCCTCTGTCATTAGTCTACATCTTTTAGGTCTCCCTAACCCTATCCACACCTATGAAGGAATTTGTTTATTAATGCTCCTCAGTTACATGTTCTGGCCTAACATTGACCTTTTAATAGGACACTGACCAATACTTTGAAATAGAGCATATTTATATAATCAGCATCTACTTGTTAAGAAACAGTAACCTAAGCATGAACAAGGCAAAAGGAAGGGGCATGTTCTTTCAAAGTCATTCTGAGAACATTGTACCATCAAATTATTTGATACTCTGGGAGATTGTTTCTCTATTTGACTTGGTTATTTGCTATCTAATTAGAGCTTAGGCACTGTGAGGTTATATATTAACTTGTAGATTATTTCTGTCTGGTAGAAAAGATAACCCCAAAGGCTATGATTTTATTGCTCTGTATTTCATTAATCAGTTTTATATCTTACACAGACCTGATTCTAACATTATTTTTCATTAAGGATTTAAAATACTCAGTTTATTAATTGTTCCTTCATCCAGCTATACCATGTCACTGGTGCCCTCACTAATAAATTGAATAAATACTTGATACATTATTGCTTCACATTTATAAGTTTTTATTTTAATTTTTGAAAATTATGGTTTACCATACTTAACACAATTTCATAGTTCATATAGAGAGATTATAGATACATATACATTTTTTAATTTCATATATGTATTCATTGAAGTATGATCATATTAACCCTCATTTACCACCTCTACTCCTCCTAGGTCCCTCTATACACATCCATCTCCTAACTTCATGCCTTTCTCCTTTGTAATAGTAACCCACTAAATCCACTTAGTGTTGACCATATGCACATGCCCATATGTGACCACACTCATAAAGAGTGACTCCCAGTGCCAGGCATGAATTCTGTCCTGCAGAGCAGGCCTCAGGCCCTGTTAGAAAGCTGTTTGGCATGGCTTAACAGTCAATCACTACTGCAGCAGCAGCACCTTGTCAGAGCTGACTTGTTGCCTGCAGGGTCCTACTCTGGATAAGACAATTAATATTTTCCCCCTGTTTTTGTAGAACATTGTAGAACATTTGTAGAACTCTTACATTGAAACATTCAGAGATTGAAACATTCCTTCTTCCGTGGAAACGCATTAAGACAGGAAGTAAACAACTCAAAATAGCTTCAGGAAGTCCCTCTACCTGACCAGAGTTGCTAGCCCCCTTCCACACCTAGAGTATATAAACAGTAAAGACGGCTGAAAGTCATTTTCAAACAAGCCCAGCTTCCGGGAAGAAGCAGAGACTAGCAGAACTGCCTAGAAGAAACAAAGCCCAGCTGGGCTGGAAGAGAGTTAAATCAACTGATGTGCCTGGAAAGTTAGAGCTTGCTGAGCTGCCTGCAGGCTGTGCAGTGTGCTCCGGGTTCCCAGCTTTTACAGACTCTCACAAGTGCTGGAGCGGGCTTTGCTCCTGGAACTCCTCATACATAATTTTAAAAGTAATCCCAATAAAAGTCATTGTCTCACCAAGCTGGATTTTGGCAGTGTAGGACAAAATGTCAGAGTCCGCATCTGGGTTTGAAAATTTACAAACTCACCAATCCCTGAGTAGGAAAACCCACCAATCCCTGAGCAGGAAAACCCCTAATCTCTGCACATGAAATCCCACCAATCCCTGTGTTCGGGTAAAGGGGCCAAGGAAAGAAAATGCTGACCCTGATTTGACCCCAAGCCAAGAAAAAGAATCCTGCCAATCCGTGACCTTGCCACAAGATCAGGCCACAATAATCCCACCAATTCCATGCCACCCTCGAAAGCTCTGACCCCTCCAAGAGCCCCCAAAGATGTCTGCCTTCTGCTCAGTTCCTTGCTGCTTCTTGCCTGAGCATAGGCAGCCACCCTTCTGTGTCTCTCCCAAGAAAGCTCTCGTGCTGTGGAGTGTGACTTTGTGGTATTCCTTGCTCCAGACTGCCAGGATGGCTTTGCCCTCAGAGTCGCAACATCTCCACTGGGGAAGCTTTTTCCTTTAGAGCTATAAAGCTTGCATCAGTGAGGTCTCCCCCTCAGAGTGAAGCTGTTTCACAGGTGGGGACCATATTTAAGTCTGCTATGATCTCCCTTTCTGGGGTACTAGTAGACAAGCATGTTACAACACCCCAGGACAAGTCTTGTCACATAGCATTCACCAACAACCCGTGTAGTACCTTCTGATACTATGAAAACTAGCTAATAAGAAGGGAGAGTCCAAGTCCATTTGAGAGTGATTTCTATGTCTTACAGACAAAGTATATAGTGTCTTCAGCAATGGGGCCTTACATGTAGTAGTAACCAAAGGCAATGGCAATAGCTTTACATTATATTTTTGTGTGTTCCATATCAACTAATTCTACTTTGCCACTACATTCTTAATTAGAGTTGCATTTTTAAACTCTAAAGTTTATATTTTATATTTACATTTTTAAAATAGTTATCAGTTCTACCAAAATTCTTGTTTGAGGCTTTTGTTTGTGTAGTTGGTTGGCTTTGGTTTTGCCTTTCTGCTGTCATTGTTTCTATATAAGGTTTTAGGTAGTCCTGGTGGGCCTCAAGCTCACTGCATGCCCAAGGATGACCTTGAACGCCTACATCTCCTGCCTCTGTACCATCCCCTGCCACATTTCTGGGATTACAGGTGTGCACTACCAAACCCAGGACTGTCAAGTTTTGATTCATTTTTTATCTCTGTACATAGAAGGTTGGATAATTATGGTATTTTAAAGTCTGAATCTCATAATTCCAGTATTTTGTACCCAGTGAGTCTGTTTCTATTTTTTTTTTAATTTCTGGTGTCTTTCATTTTCATGTGTCTCATTATTTTTCATTGAATGTTAAGCATTGTATTTTCAGACTTGTTCACAGAAATAATTTAATGCACGAGTGCTGTCTTCCTCCAAATGTAACTTTTGTTTGTTTCAGTATGGTGTCTGGGCACACAGAAGTACTAGAACACAGGGATTTATTTGACTAAATTCTATAACTGGCATGACCCCAGGTTTATCTATTGTAGCTTGAGAGTCTATTTCCAGTTAGGGGATATCGTCCTTTGGGAGAATGCGCCAAGGTCTCCTTCTTTTCCTTAGTTCCTTAGTCCTCAGTTTGACAGGTCCCTTAGTTTGGCCTCTCAGTTTCCCTGTAAGTTTAAGTGCCTAGGGGGAAAATAGCTTCCTGGATGTCCTTATTCCTAGATCCTGGACAGATCTAAATTAGTGCAAAGACTTTTTCTGTGTGAGTCATTCTGCTAAATCTTCTAGTCCACCATCCTAGAACTGGGAACCCAGAGGTTTCTCTCTATGTACAGGACAGTGGACCTTATCACTGATGAAAATATTTGCAAAAAGGATATATGTCCTACAAAAAGCCCATAGCAGATGGATCAAGCAAGCGAACAAACTCATGAACACATGCCCACTAATTTGTTTTAAATGTCCTACTATAGCATATTTCATTACACAGAAATTACTGAAATATTTAAGAAATAACAATATTTGTAGGCTACTGTTAATTATCTATGTTGTAACACATTCTAAAACCAACAGATTGACAATACATTTTGAGAACCCTCTTTAATAAAATTAATGCTAAACAAGCCAAATGAAAATATTTTCCTTTGTGAAATGTAGTCTCATTTTAACAGATCCATGATTTTTCTGTTTGTTTTTTCAAGACAGTGTTTCTCTGTGTAGCCCTGGCTGTCCTAGAACTCACTCTGTAAATCAGGCTGGCCTCAAACTCACAGAGATCCACCTGCCTTTGCCTCCTGAGTGCTGGGATCAAAGGTGAGTGCCATCCCCGCCTGGATCAGACCCTTGAATTTTTAAAATTTAAAAATTTTTGATTTAAAAAAAACAATTTAAACAACACTTTCCTTTACTTTGCCAAATAAGAGATAGTCATTTTCCAAACTTGCTATGATATCTAAGCAATCTTTGCTTTATAAATTTTTTTATTAACATCCTACTCTTTTTCTGTGCACAGGTAGACTAACACCCCAACATGACACTTCAAATGCTACATTCTTAGAGCTGGGGGGAAGGCTGAGTCTCTGAAGTGCAGGCAAGCATAAAGATCTAAATTCCAATTCCCAGAACCAATGTGAGAAAACAAGAACAATGGCACACACCCATAATGCAGCACTTGGAAGAAGAGGCAGGAGGGTCTCTAAGGCATGCTGGTTGGCCAATCTAGTTGAACTGGTGAGTTCCACTTTCTGGTTGCGAGAAAAATTCTGTCTAAAAAAGTAAAGTGGAGAGCAACTGAGAGAAGATACCTGACATCAAGTTCTGGCCTCCAAACATATGTGCACCTTGTATCCACATGAACATGCACACACAGATGCACACTCAAAAATAAATGAATAAATAAAATATTATCTTTAGTGTTACTAGAAGACAAACAAGAAATGTTTAAGTGTGCTTCTAAGCCAGGGTGAGGCCTGTGTGGATCTTGGGCACCTTTTAGCTTGAGAGAAAATATTCTA
Organism: Ondatra zibethicus; assembly: GCA_004026605.1. NCBI lineage: Eukaryota > Metazoa > Chordata > Mammalia > Rodentia > Cricetidae > Ondatra > Ondatra zibethicus. The sequence goes on along the minus strand of PVIU01012843.1, from coordinate 42,457 downwards.
GAGGACATGGGAGGAATCAACACAGTATTGACCTAGCACCTGCAACTAGATTCACCATCATTAATGGAAGGAATGGAAGGAAATCTGTGTTTATAAAAATAAATGCCAAAAACCAAGTTGTTTCTTGAGATCTGACTTCTTTCTCCTGGCTTACTCTAGGGATTGGAGAGAGGAGTGGCCATGCCAGTTTTTAGAGGAACAGTCCCCAACCCAGTGACCATGATCTGTCTGCCTCTGCTCTTCATTAACTATAGCCTCTGAATCTGATGTACACCCTGGCCAAGTCTTGGCCAGGTGACTGATTTGCTGAATCTCGTTTGTCAAGCTAATCCCAGTTTCTCAGTTTTTGGAGAACTGCTGGTGTGGTATTTTATCATTCTTCCTCTGTCTGATATTTCTTCTTCGAGCTTATATTTGCCTGGTCATCTTAAGATTGGCAGAAAACCTAAGATACGCAGAAATTTTCAAAAACATTTCCTGTTTCCCAAACGTCTGTCTGCTGTACATTATATTACCTGCTATATGACACATGCTGTCCTAAGTGAAATGGATAGTCCACTCACTTCTGGTAGACAAGAAGAGACCAGGACTTGAAGCAAATTTTCAAAGGATGTTTAAAAAAAAACAGTACTTAAATTTGGGCATAGAAATACACACCTATGATCTCAGCACTTGAGCGGCAAAAGCAGGAGGCTCAGTAGTTCATCTCTCCTCCTTCTTAGCCAGTCTAGCCAAAAGTTTGTCAATTTTGTCAGTATTGTCAAGGAACCTACTTTTTTGCTGTTTTTTCTTTTTTAATTGATTTTTATTGAGCTCTACATTTTTCTCTGCTCCCCTCCCTGCCTGTCCCCTCCCCTCTTCAACCCTCCCCCAAGGTCCCCATGCTCCCAATTTACTCAGGAGATCTTCTAATCTACATGGGAAGTAGAAAAAGAAAAGACAAGGAACCTACTTTTGATTTTGCTGATTCTCTTTAAATTTTTCTCTTTTCTATTGTATTCTTTTTAATAGTATAGTACCAGTTTTACTTCATCATATATTTTAATGCTCTATTGTTAGACCAAGGCATATTTGTAATTGTTACATATTCTTCATTGACTCTTTTATATTTTATCATGGCAAAATAGCTTATCTGTTGCTTGTAAGAATGCTGTCTTTTTTTTTTTTTTGAGACTCCAGAGGTCAAGAAGTTACCTAAGCAAGACAGTGTCCCATAGACATGCCGGGATTACTGCATGTGTAAACTGATGGAGCTGCAGCTTCCTGCACAGGATCTGGTCAGTTAGCATCCAGCATGGACGGAAGAAGCCCCACTCCTACATGAAGAGATGCTAACATTTGATGGCTGCAACAGGAGGGACAGTCAGTCTCCTTTAAGGGCAAGGACCATCTCTTGTGTATGGTCCCGTACCCATGTATATTTGGGGAGCACAAAGTAGATTCAGTGTTTTTTAAAAAAAAGAGGTTATGACCTTGGGTGGGGTGGAGCCAGGAGGAGTTGGGGGAAGAATGGGAAGTGAATATGGCTGAAGTATATTGTATACATGTAGGAAATTTCCAAAGAATTTATTTTCAAAATATTGTATTTTTAAAGAATGGAGCTAGAGAAATACTTTAGCAGTTGAGAGTGCTGACAGTGCTGTCACCCACACTGTCAGCTCACATGGTCACTAAAAGCCATACGGAAGCCCAGAGTCTGGGCCACAACCTCGGACCTTGTTAGTGTCTGAGGGCTATGCAGTGACCAGAACCATGCTGATCTGAGTGTCCTCTGTGGCCAGTGTTATCTGGGCCCGAGCGGTTGCCAAGCGTCATAGCTGAGTCTGTGTCCTTACAGCAGTCAGGCTCTGAATTGATGTCCATGACTCCTGTTGCCACTGAGGCCTTATGGTTGCTCAGGATCTGGTCAGCCACCAGAGACTGTGTTGGGGTCTGATGGCCTTGCTGCTGCCTGGACCATACTGATCTGGATGATCTCCATGACTACAGGGCTCATGGTGATTTCTGGGCCCAAACCTGTTGCTTAGGGCCATGTATCAGTCCATGGTCCTGCTGCAGCTGGGGTCTGTGTTGATGTTTGTGGCCTGGGGGATCATAGGAATCATGGGTGATGAAATCCTAGGGCTATTCTGAGCTGGCCCTACCCTTCCCTGGCCCTGGGAAAGCTGGCCCTATCCTTTGATGGATACTGAAGTAAGAGAGCTGGGAGAGATGGCCCTACCCCTCACCACAAGGAGAATTGATCCTGGTGCCATAGGAGTAGGAGGGCAGGCTCCGCTCCGAGCCTGAGGCAGGTGATCCCAGTGGCCCTGACGGAGCTACTACCCAGACCCACATCCAGGGCCTTGGGTTGGCCCACCCTAACATTTATCCCACCTGTGACCTGCTGGAGCACGTGAAGGGATTGGTCCAGTGGAACGATACCCGCAGGATCTCCATGACTCTGGACTGTCACAGGATATCCGAGAGGAGTTTCGGTCAGGGTCCAGTGACGATGGTGTACCAGAAACCAGAGGCCTTGAACCAGGCCAGTGACTCACTGCAATGAACATTTGCAAGTAAAGTTGATGGGAGAAAAGGATGTACTATGTGACACACCACAGCTCCCAGTGCCACTGAGACAAATGAAGAGGTGTTGAAGAGGCAGGAAAGACAGAGGAGAATAGAGGAGGTTTTTGTTGTAGTTTTTGTTTGTTTGTTTTGTTAGTCTGGTTTTCTTTTTTTAAATTTTCTTTTGGGGGAATGCTGCAACTGTGAAGGGAGGATATGGGGAAATGAGTGGAAGTGGGGTGCATGATATGAAATTTTCAAAGAATCAATAAAGAAATTATGTTATTAAACTTACGTTATAAGGTTTACAACATCCATTACTTTATGTTATGCTGATAGCTCTAGCAAAGGCTCAGGATCCATTTCTATAGCCAGCCACACTCAGACAGCTCACATCTGCCTATATCTCTGGTTCTGCAGATTCCAACACCTCTTCTGGCCAACAAGGATATCTGTATGTACATGGTACACGTAAACTCATACAGGTGCACACACACTTTTAAAAAACAGAATGTTTGCCTTAAGTCAATTATATCCCATAGCAGTATATACACTATGACCACTGTACCACTTTTGCTAGCTAAAAGATATATATTTTTCCTTGCTTTATTTTCTAATTCATGTATACATTTGAAATTAATGTGTTATCTCTGTAACCATGGATCATGGATTGTCCATATTGTGAGTCTATTGCTTTTGATTGGTATGTGTCTCAGTCATTGTTCTATTGCTGTGAAGTGACACTATGACCATGATAACTCTTATAAAGGAAAGCATTTAATTGGAGGTTTTCTTACAAGTTCAGAGGTTTAATCCATTATCCTCATGTTGGGGAGCATGGTGGCATGCAGGTAGACATGGGACTGGGGAGGTAGCTGAGAGTTTCACATTTGGATCAGCAGGTAGCAGCAAGAGGAAGACACTGGGCCAGGCTTGAACACTTGAAATTGCAAAGCCCACCTCCAGTGCCACACTTCCTACAACAAGGCTATACCTCCAAATAGGGCTACTCCCTGGTGACCAAGCATCCAAATATATGAGGCTAACGGAGCCATTCCAATTCAAACCACCATATTTCTACTCCCTGGCCCCCATAGGTTCATAGCTATACCATAACGCAAAACTGCATTCAGTTCAACTTCAAAAATTCTATCACATCTCAACATTGTTTAAAAGTCCCAAGTCTCTTCTGAGATTGAAGCCAGTCTGTTAACTCTAACCCCCAGTAAAATCAAAATGAAAAAGCAGATCATATACTTCCAACATACAATGGCACAGGATATACATTACCATCACAAAATGGAGGGAAAGGAACATAGTGAGGAAATACTGGACCAAAACAAGACCAAAAACCATCTGGGTATACTCAAATTCTGCATCTCTGTGTCTGATTTCAAAATGTTCTTCAGATTTCCAACTCCTTTCAGCTCTGTTGAATGCAACACACTTCTCTGTCTTTGGCTGTTTCCATTCCCTTTTGACAGCTCTCCTTGGCAGGTATTCCACAGCTCTGGCATCTCCAACATCTAGTGTTCTCCAAGGTAATCCAGGCTTAACCTTCATACTTCAAGTCATGGCTGCTCTGAGCCTCCATGCATAGACAGCTCTGATACATGCCTGGCCTCAGCATCTTTCCTTAGTCATGGAAGGAGATTACACAGCCCATTCTTGTATTCTTGACTCTAAAGCCAGAGCCACATAGATGAAGCTGCCAAGTTCTTCTGGTTGCTGGGGATGAAAGTTGGCCCTCTTGTTCAAATACATTTTCATAGCTTTCTGTTTTTGACAGTTTCCTTCACTGCCTAAGCTTTTCTTTAATTCCTTTCCACAAGTTGGAAACTTAGCTGGGTAGGGTTTTGCCTTGTGGTCACCACTCCCTTTATTCCATTTAGCAGCAGACTTTTCTTTAATCTGTTTATCTCCTTGAGCACAGGATTTAGCTCCATTACACTTCCTGGTGTTCCTTTTTCTCCTAAAACTGTACATTTTCTACTCTTTTTCATTATAGCTCTACATAAGTATGGCCACTAATAACCAAAAAAGCACAGTCAATGCCAGGCTATTTTGAAATCTCCTCTGCTGATATGATTAATTGAAAACTCTTCGATTAAGCCTCAGACAGACTTTTTGGACAAGGGAAGAAAGCAGCCATATTTTTAACCAAAATATCACAAGAATGGTCGCTAGGCTACATATTCTTTCCCTCTGAAATGTCTTCATTCCCCACAGCCCAAATCACCTTCAGCACCACTGTCTTCCATGCTCCTAGTAGGATGGCCCATTAAGCCCCACTTAAAGTAGTCAACGCCTTTTCTAACCCAAAGTCCCAAAGTGTTCCCTATTCCTACAATCAAAAGCATGGTCAGGCCTATCACAGCAATACCCCAGTCCCTGGTACCAACTTCTGTCCCAGTCACTGCTCTATTGCTGTGAAAAGACATCGTGACAAAGCACTTAATTGGGGCTTATTTATAGTTTCAGCATGGTGGTATGCAGGCAGACATGGTGCTGTAGAGGTAGCTAAGAGTTCTATATCCAGATCAGCAGGCAATGGGAAGATAAGAAGCAAAAGGAAGACATTAAGCCTGGCTTGAATATTGAAATACCAAAGCCCACCCCTAGCAACACACTTCCTACAAGAACACCACACTTCCTACAAGAAGACCACATCTCCTAATACTTCCACTCCCCAGTGACTAAGCATTCAAAAAATAACCGATGGGGACCATTCCTACTCAAGCCACTACAGTATGCTTCTAGAGAACTACCAGATGCGGCCAGGCAATGACTGGTGCGATGCTTTGGAGAAACTATAATCCTCTTTTATCCCCAGTGACTGTTGTGTTGTTAGTTTTCACAGCACTCATGGCGTGTGATTGTTAGATTTTAAGATTTCCATGAATCTGGAGAGATTAAGATGTTATGTGGCAAGTTAAAATGCCGTAAGTCTTTATTCTTGTTGCCATCCAAGTGTTTCTCTGATATTACATTTCTTAAATTTTTTGTAGACCTTTGATTGCTTTAGAGAGTTCTGAAAAATTAATTTTAAACAAATTTTGGCCTTAGGAAGGAACAGACCTTCCCTCACCATTCCTGACTGACAGTTTAAGTTTGCTTTCATGTTTGTCTATGAGAGTGATCTGTCAAATGTTTAGTTTCTATGGTTATAAAGTATGTCTGAATTCATATGTGTATTTCTGTACCAGAAAAATGTTAGGAATATTTTCTAACAGAGTCTCTCTGCCAGTGCAAAGAATTCCAATCAGACCAGATTAAACCAAATTAAATGCCCATGTTTAATAGACGGCGATCCTGGGTGGCCAGGAGCATGGCAGGGAAAAGACAGAGGGAGCACACAGGGAAACTCAAAACCACATGTTTCCACCCCCTCTCCTGTGCGACCCTAAATCCCCTGTGAGAGTGGTCCTGACCCTCCCTGGGGAGGGGTCAGTGCTTGGCAGGCTGGTAGTTGGAGTCCAAGCGCTTGGCAGGCTGGGGTGACACTTCCAACTCAATATTACAGAAAATAAAAAGGAAATAATTAGAGAGGCCTGCACATCTAGGAGATCCACAACTGGGAGAGGGATAAGTTTGTGTAAATTTTATATGCATTTATATAAATTAATTTTATATGAATATAAATTCAGAGATACAAGTTGCAGTTTTCAGCAATAGGGGATGGCAACCTGAATTTACTTTCATACTTTACAAAACTCAACTACTGACCCAAACTCCAAAGCCTGTCAACATTTTCCTCCTAAATCCTAGAGATAAATCAAAGTTACTATATTAGATTTCTATTATTGTCATAACAAATCACCACAAACCCACTGCTTTAAAGATCTCCATGTATTTCCTTATAGTTCTCTATGTCCAAAGTCTAAGCAGTCTCCAAAGTATTTTCTGTGCTTCATGAAGTTGAGCCAAGCTGCATTTCTCTAGAGATTCTAGGAAAGATCTCTCTTCCAGCTGAAGTCATGGCTCAGTTGACTTGCCTAGCCTGCGTGAGGGCTTGACTGGCTTCCATCCCAGCTGTGCAAAATAGTGTTGTAGTAGCAGTAGTAATTCATCTTCAAGGGGATGGAGAGTTAACTTAGTAAAGTGTTTACCCAGATCCTTCTGGCACTGTGTAAGCTAAGCAGCACAAAAGAAGCTTCTAACTCAATTCTAGCTTGATTTGTTGATCTCAGAAGCTAAACTACATCATACTGTCAACAACAGGATATTATCTAGTTCTAATGGGCAACCAACATCAACGGCACTAGCCTATATTGTTCTGAGTGTCCCAGAGGCCTTCTAGACTAATAACTAATAGTTATTAGTTATATTTTTATATTATGAGTTTTATTTAACAGCATTGTTTGCTCTGAATACTTCCATTTAAAACTAGAATTTACTATTAAGTTATAAAATAGTAGGTTTCCCTGTCAATTTATGCTTCTTAATTTTGGTTAACCCTTCTCTCTCACCCTCTGCTCTCTCCTAACCCTGTTTAAACCTTGCAATTCTAGCATCCCTTCTCTGATTTCAGATAACGTGTGTCTCCAACCCACCCCCTCATTGTAGAGGCTTCTTTCCATTGCCATGGCCGCTTTCTAGTTCCTGGCCTCTGCAGGCACTCCAAATTAAATACATAGATCTAAAAAGTTTGGAGCTTAGGACCTATGGATGAGAGAGACCATACGGTGTTTGTCTTTCTGGGGTAAAGGCTAATTTCTGTTCTTATAGACTACCTGCACTCCCTTTCTCTCATCTTCAAATCTAGCATCACTGCAGCAATCCTTGTTCTTCGAGTCTTTATGACATCTTTTGCCACAAACCATATACCATAAAATTTCACTTTTAATAAAGACTCTCATGATTAGGTTAGGCTCCCTTTCTTAAGCTTAACTGGGCAATATAACGTAATTTAGGGGAGAGATATCACAGCCATGGTATCTAGGACTAGGATATAAACACTTCGGAGAGCCATTTTTAGAATTCTATCCATCACAGGTACCTAAATAAAAGTCGGTTTGGTTACTAAAGGATTGCTCTGACTGAACATATGAGTGAAATCTCTACTCCTTTGTGGAAAATTCTTTTCTTCTTACTTTTACTTTGAATTTTGCAAACATGTAAAAGTAGAAAGAATAGTATAATATTCATATAGATCACCAAATAGATTCAAGAACTGTTCAGAGTTTGTTGCATTCACGGTATCTATACATACAGATGATGAAGCATCTGAAATGAAATCTATTATGATAAATCCCAAATAGTTTGATTTGTATCTCTCAAGAATGAAGACATTTTATTCTGTAATCACAATGCTATTATTGCATATAAGAAACCTAACTATAATTTCTGTATAAAAAGCAACTATATTATCCATATTCAAAATTCCTCAATTGCACAATACTTTAAACTTCCTTTTAAAACATAATTTAAGTTTTATAAAAATTATTTGTCATATTTTCTTCTTTGTGTCTCTCATCCTAAAGTTTTGTTTTGTCTGCTATAGACTGGAAAAAAGTCAGTTTGTATTCTGGGATTTGACTGTTTTCATGTGAGATCATTTAACTTGTTCTCAATTAGCTGTTGTATTCCATGTACAGTTATCCATGCATATCCTTGGATTATGCATCTTTTGATGCAATCATCTATGAGTAAAAAATATTTGGGAGAAGCTGCATCTCGGGAGGTGAAATTATAGTTGGTAGATTGTTTAGCATCCTAAAGCCCTTGTTTAAATGATAAGTGTTATATATTAACCAGACATGGTGCTTCATGCCTATAATAAGCCCAGTATTCAAGAGGTAGAAAAAGGAGGATCAGAAGTTCAAGGCCATCTATGGAAACTTGACAGCCTGTCTCAAAAACCTGCATTTATTGATTGCAAATAATCTAGAGGTGCTATAAAGTGTGCAGAATGATATGCTTGAGTGTTATGTAAATATTATGGCATTTAAATGAGATATATAGTGGTTTAAATGAGTAATAAACACAGGTTTGACATTTGGTTCCCAGTTGGTTGCACAGTTTGGAGGGTATTATGGAACCTTTAAGAGGTACAGCCTTACTGGAAGAAACATGTCACTGGGAGCAGGCTTTGAGAGTTACAGCCTCACCCAACATACAGTTTGCTCCATGATTCATGTTTTTTAACTAAAGATGTGATCTCTCAACTTCCTGCTCTGGCCACGTGCTGCCATGCCTTCCTTGCCTTGTGGACTATTCATCTGGAACCATAATCCCAAGTAAACTCTTCCTTCCTTAAGTTGCTTCTGGGCATTCTGTATTTTATCACAGAAACAGAAAAGTAGCTAATCCAAGGTACTTGAGCATCCAAGGATTGGGGTTTTGGGGAGTCAGTTCCCATGGATACTGGGGGCAACTATAAGTGGTTGAAAGGCAATAATAGCTTTTCCAAAATCATGCTATTTACATCATATTGCATTATACCATGTAATGTCAGATTGTCTACTCCTAGACTGATGAATTTGATCCTTCAGTTAAGATAACCTGATTTCTCTCTTGCAAAACTAAGATATTCTCTTTTAAATGGGGGAAACTATGTAGGGGAAGACAAATTGACAACATACAACTTTCTATTCCTTTGCAGCTTGACAAATAATGGTTACCATCTATTGATGACCTGCTTGTATCAATTGTGTTCTTTGATGTCTTCATTGGGGTTACTATTGTTATGATAAAACATCATTACCCAAAGCAGGTTGGGTAAAAAAGTGTTTATTTGGCTTATATATCCTAGGGCACAGTCCACAAGGGAAGCCAAGGCAGGAACTCAAACATAAACCTGGAGGCAGGAGTTGATGCAGAAGCCATGGAGGAGTGCTGCTTATTGGCTTGCTGCTTATGGCTTGCTCATCCTGCTTTGAGGTAACCCCATTCACAGTGGGCTGAGCCATCCCACATCAACCAAGAAAATGCCTACATGCTTGCCTACAGTCCTGTCTTAGGAGGCATTTTATTTATTGAGGTTCCCTTCCCTCAGATTGAAATAAAACTAACATGCTAGGATAGAAATTTTTTATTTTCTTCTCTTTCTCTCTCCCTCCCTCTCTCCCTCCATCCTTCCTTCTCTCTCTCCCTCTCTCTATCCCTATCTTCCTTCCTTCCTTCCTTTTTCTTTCTTTCTTTCTTTCTTTCTTTCTTTCTTTCTTTCTTTCTTTCTTTCTTTCTTTCTTTCTTTCTTTCTTTCTCTGTGTTTCTAGGGATAAAACTCAAGGGCATATGCACACTAGGCAAGTACTCTACCTAGCTCTACCCCTAGCCCCAATAGGATGACTTTCTAATTGTATTATACTCCTACATTTGTCAGCGGTAGTGCTACCATGACAAAACTCTTCCCTTCCATTGGAGTATAGGAAAACAATTTTTCTCTTAATTATAAATGTTCAGAGAAATTTTTGATATAGAAGTCATCCTCAAAGGTGAGTTTTTTCCTTTAACTTTCCTTTTCCCTTTGTATTGTAATTATAAATTCATTAAAGTTTATCTATTCAGTGTTTTATAATTATTTACATTGATCAACATTATCATTATTTAGTGCTCAAACTGCCCCATCATGGTTAGTGAACTATTTCAATGTAATGCCATAATCATTTTTAGATGACTCCATTAATCTTTCCGATAACCTTTCAGACAGTGTTGTCTGTCACTGAGACCTAGGACTTGCTGATTAGGCTAGGCTGGCTGGCCAGTGAGCCCCATCTCTTGCTCCCTCCTGAGCACTGGGATTATAAGCATGTACCATCACAGCAGCCTGGGTTCAGGGGCTCAAAATCAGGTCCTTGTGCTTACAAGGCAAGTGCTTTACTGAATAAGCCATCTCTACAACCCCAGAATAAAATATAAAATGAAAATATCAATATAAATAAAACAATTATATTTTTACTATTTTTCCATGTTTATACTTTCAACTCAAAAGGAAACTTATAAGATTTTACTAATGTCTTAAATTTTTCTATTTGTATTTTTATTTCCTTTATTTTTTTAATCTGAGGCCCCTCAAACCAATATCCTTTGAGGTAACAAAAATGTGCCAACAATTAGAGAAATGCGTTTGGAGAGAGATCCGGCCTCAGCTTCCCATTTATCTCCACTATCTACATTTTCTTAATGGAGAGTCTTAATTTGTAATAATATGAACATAGCTACATGGTTTACATTACTCTCCAATACATAAAGACTTTTTCAAAGTTATAGTACCTCTTATGATAAAGTTAGTTTAAAAATTTAAGATTTTCATAGTGTTTTATATCTTTATAGAATATTCCACTACAAATTTATATTAGACTATCTTACCCAAGTCACTTAAATGAACTACTCTGTGAATACTATTACTGATTTGGTAGATAGTTAGGTTCATTTGCTTCACTTTATCTTGAAGTTTACTTTATATTCTTCTTTATATTAACATCATATAAAAATATACCAAACAATTCTAATATAGGGCTTTCACACGTCTGTGTGAAATAAATACCACAGAATTTCAATAAGAACATGTAATCAGACAATATGATTAATAAGCTTGAGAAAACTTACCCAGTTCATTTTATGAAGTTAATATAATCTTGATATCAATTATGAGAAATGAGAATACAGGGCAAAAAAGTGTAGCCAGTTACTGCTACAAACACTCGTACACAAATTCTAAATGCATAAAGACTAGCAAAGCAAATTTAGCAGCATATACACAAAGATATTTGATAATGGATGGACAGATAGACCCAAAAGCAGTGAGACATCAAAGCTGAGACAATAGTCTCTGAAGCCAAAAATCCTGTCTGCAACTTAGGCAGATCTGGAAGATCATTTGATCATTTAACTTCTCTATATCTTGTTTTCTTCATCTACAAAATGGGATAGTAATACCTACTCATAGGCTTATTGTGAAATAGCAGTCACCTTATATATGCTTCAAGGTGTCAGATGCTGTGGTATTTGTTGTCTTTGTTATTGAAAGACGTCCCATCCATTCAGTAGCTTTGTCCCATGGTTCCTAAACACAGTTATCCAAATTTGAAGTTAAGGACACAACTTGTCAAATGGCCTAGACTGTATTAGACTTTGGATACCAAGTAAGAGGAGTTCACATTGGAAACAGTTTCATAAAACGGTCTTCACTTCAGACCCCAGCTGCAAGTTTGGAAGCCCCAGAACCATTTTCCCTTTAGATCTCCACAGACTCTCTCATGTTCAATAATATCCTAGAAGGGCTCCTAGAGCCCTAAGTTGTAGGAGGTTCTTCTGTCTATGTGTTGCTTTCATTGGTTGAATAAAGAAACTGCCTTGGCCTTTTGATAGGGCAACACTTAGGTAGGCAGAGTAGAGAGAACTGAATGCTGGGAGGAAGAAGGCAGAGAGAGAGCCGCCATGGAGCTGCCAGGTCAGACATGCTGAATCTTTCCCGGTAAGCCACAACCTCGTGATGACATACAGATTAATAGAAATGGGTTGAATCAAGATGTGAGAGTTAGCCAATAAGAGGCTAGAGATAATGAGCTAGGCAGTAATTAATTAATACAGTTTCTGTGTGATTATTTAGGGTATAAGCTAGCAGGGCAGCTGGGACGACAAGCAGCCTGCTCCTCCTACAACACTAAGTGAAGGGAATGATTCTGTTGAGGATTACAGTCTCTATGTAACCTATGCTAGTCTCAAACTCATGAGCCCCCTACCTTAGCCTCCTGAGTGCTGAGATTCTAGGGGTGTACTACCATTCCCAGCTCTATTTCAAGTGCCTTAAGCTCTCTTAATACCAAGTGACTTATCTCTAAAACAGAAATAATATTAGGGACTACCCCTTGTTAGTTAGGAAGACTGAATAAAGTAGTTCACATCAAGAACATAAAATAGTGTGTGGCTGTCTTCGCTATTGGTCTACTGCTGTGAAGAGATACCATTACCAAGGCAACTTGTAAAAGAAAGTGTGTAACTGGGGACTTGTTTGCAGCTTTGGAGAATTAGTGCATGAATGTATAATGAGGAGTGTGGTGGCAGGCAGGCAGGAAGACACGACACGGGAGCAGTAGTTTAGAGCTAATATTCTGGTTTGCAGGCAGCAGGTAGAGAAAGACTAGACTTTTGAAACCTCAAAACCCACCCACCCCCAGTAACATACCTCCTCTAACAAGGCCACACCTCCTAATCTTTCTGAATTGTTCACCAACTGGGAATCAAGCATTCAAATGTATGAACCTATGGGGGGCGTTCTTATTCAAACCACATTGGTACTCTACAATTTATTAGAGTTCATTCTCTACATCATTTGTGAAAAGTGCTACCATATAAACAATGACCCTTTCCCTCTCATCTGGTCAAAAGGAAGTAACAATGGTGGATAAAAGGAAAGATTTTAGAGTTTGAGAAGATTGCTCAATGAGTAGTGCACCTGCCTCACACAAGCACGAGGACTATTCAGATCCCGAACCCCATTTTAGTGCTCAGGAGGCAGAGCAAGCTGACTAGCAGAACTAGCCAAATTGATAAGCTTTGGACTCAGGCGAGAAATCCTGCCTTAATATATAAAGTAGGGGAGGATCCAGGAAGACATCAGTTTTAGCCTCCAAGACCTAAACATGCATGCTCACACCACATACACACATGAACATGTACACACGCACACACACACACACACACACACACACACACACACACACACACACACACTTCACATAAATGTGCACATACACAATAAAAATAACTAATTAAAGAAGTAAGTAAACAGGAGAAACTTAAGATGCCTCTTGAATTCGGGAGGCAGCGGCTCAAAGAATGCCTTGGTCACTGCCTTCCATGCTTTCCTTGAGTTGAAATGAGTCACAATTAGTGGACTTTCAGGTTTTAGGGGGCTGGGGAAGTAAGGCTGAGAATTTGGTTTGAATTACTCAGAAAAGGAAATCTGATAGGTCAGGCTGCTCCAGTCTTCAAGGTCTTTTCCTCCTCTGTTAGGCAGCAGCATTTACTTTCTGTCCTATGGATTGAGAGATACCAGCTGCTCATTAACTGCACAAACAAGATTGCTTCTGTTTCCTTCTCTTGGTATCTGTATAAGACCCCCAGTACTACAGTGACCAACTCAGGGAGCCTCACAAAGTCCCCAGTTCCCTGAATTCCACAGGACTAGTTTAGATCAAGGCAGTGGAAAGTCAATTGGAAGGTCCATTGAAAAGACAGTGTGAAGAGTACTCAGAATTAAGAGATTATTGTATATGAATTTCTTATGTAATATTTTGTGGCAAAAATAATTTTTTGAAAAAATCAGGAATTACTGAAGTAAAAATCAGGATAGGTACAGGAATCTCAAAGATCATAGTGACATTCCTCAAAAACTACAGACTACCTCTAGATCTGTCCCCTGTGTTTCTCTGCATCTATGGCATGTTCCCAGAATGCTCCCAGAGCAGTTTTAAAAATAGATATTTTTTTGTTTTGTTTTTTCAATACAGGTTTTTTTGTGAAACAGTCCTGGCTGTCCTGGAACTTGTTTTGTAAACCACGCTGGCCTTGAACTCATGGAGATCTGCCTGCCTTTGCCTTTCAAGTGCTGGGATTAAAGATGTGTGTCACCACCTTCTGGCTAAAAAAATACATTTTTAATTAATATAGAATTATATTGTTTTCCCTCTCCCTTTCCTTCCTCCCTCCATCCCCTCCTATGCCCCCACTCTCAAAGCAATAGCCTCTTTTTCTTTGATAATTATTCATATATATACATATATATCATATGTACATATACATGCACACATGTGTATGTATATGTATGCACAAATACAAGAACACAACTTGCTAAGTCCATTTTTCTTGTTTGTGTTTATATGGTTTCATACCTGATCACTTTGTATTGGATAACCAATAAGGGGGCTCATCCTTAGGAGAGGCTAATTTTTCCTCTCCAAGCAGTCATTAGTTGCCTAAAGTTCTTTGTATAGGACTGGGATCCCATGAAATTTCCCCCTTCCATGTTAACATGTCTATCGATACTGTCATGTTTCCTGTCTTGTTTATGAAGCCATTTCTAAGAGAGACTGTTTCACAGCAGACTTGCTGTTGGAAAGATTATGAGATGCAAAGTAGCTCTTCCCCAGAAGCTAAGAGCACTTTACAATCCTAGCAGCTATAGGCATCATATCCACTTAGTTTTACCACTTAATTAGAAAGTGCCTTCTTTCCTTCATTCATTATCCTGGAAGACATATGGCTGTCTTAGGTCACAAGCTCATCCCAGCTGAGTCCTATCACTGTGACCAAAAGAAGAGCCAATATGGTCAGATGCTACCTCTGGTCCATCATTATGGCCAAGGAGGTAAGAATTGTAAGAAGATGACAATTCACTCCAAACTTTATTGTCACAGAGGCATGTCATAAAAGAAAGTAGTTTTATATTCAGCAGAAAAGAGGACATGCTGTACAAAAGTAATAAGTAGTTAATCCTATAGTCGCATTGAAAACATAAGTATATACACTTTAAGACATACTGATGAACACTTACACAGTCATTTCATATGAAAATTCAGAAATAGCAATTTTCACTTTCACTGATTTATGAGAAAATATTTCCACATGATGTTTTGTAGATAATTGAATTTGTCTATTTAAGTGCTGTGATGGATAATATTCATTGTCAGTCTGATTAGATTTGGACTCACTTAGGAGACATACTTCTGAGAAAGTTTGTGAGGGAAGACTTGCCCTGAATGTGAGTGATATGATCTCATGAGCTGAATAGGAAAGAGAAAGAGGGAGGAAGTTTCCTGGTCTGTTTAGATGTGTGGAGTCCCAGACACACATTCTCACCGCCATGTGCTCCACCATGTCTTCACTGCCTCAGTGCACTGGACCCACAAGCCAGGAGTCAGAATAATCCCTTCCACCCTTCAAATGCTCCTTTGCAGATATTTGATCACAGCAATTAGAAAAGTAACTAACATACGTGTCAAAGCATGCTCTCTGTAGACCATTTTCTGTGTTGTCTCTCTGAAAATTTCTGTCTTGTCTCTCTGAAAATAGAGCTGGAAGCACATTTTTTCTGTTTTGCTGTAAGAATTACCCTGAATAAAGCTGGTCCCTCCTTACCTGTGCTTTTGGTTTTCACATTTCTACCACTTACATTTCATCATTGCTGAAAAATATAACACAACAAGTTTTCAACTGCATGTGACTCTGAGAACCATGCTCTACATAATTTTAACTGTCAACTTGGAAAACTTTAGAGTGAGCTGAGAAGGAAGTCTCAATTGAAAAATTTCCAGATGGGCACAGGAATCTTGATACCCTCTCCTGTCCCCTGAAGGCATCAGGTATACATGTGGTACACATACGTGTATGTATAAAAAATATTCGCACACATAATTTTTTAAAGCTTAAAAATAAAAAAAACACAAGAGAAGACAAGATCAATTCTTGTATCATGTGTCAATGCTGCAGAGAAAATAGAATGTACCTGGTCTAGTATTGCCATACTTACTGACATCCTGTAATTGTCTTAAAGTGTATTCCAACAGATTGGGGAGTGGGCTGAGGAATCATTGACTTGCCTAATTAACTATTCTCTGAGACTCTTTAGGTCTATAAAGCTATTTACCATTATGGCAAGAGAACCATCAGCCTGTACATGTCTTAATTTCCAATGCTATGCCTGCTTTTTGGACTTATACTTTGTTTAGCTTCATCTGTTTCTGTGATAAAACACTGTGATCAAAAGAAACTTAGGGGAAGAAAGGTTATATACTTCATTATTAAAGGAAATAAGGAAAGGAGCTTGAACCAGAAACCATGGAAAAATAATGCTTTGTGGTTCACTAGCAGGCTCATACTTAGTTAGCCTTCTTCTGTAACCCAGGGCCAACTACTTATGGGTGAAACCACCCACAGTGGACTGGGCCCTCCTATATCAACTCAAAAACAATTTCTCACAGGCATGTTCACAGGCCAATATGATCTGGAAATGCTTTAATTGAGAGTCCTTTCTGAGTGACTATAGGGTGTATCAAATTGTTAGTTAAAGCTGACACATTTTCAGACATTTTTTTCTACTGCTGTCACTCTGTTGATTTCTAGAAACCATTCCAAATAAACATCTCCTCTCTTTGCTTATTTGCTAATTTAATCTCCCATGGACTGCGAAATAACATGACTAAAAATGTTATAATGTTGTGAAAATTATTTGCAAATTCAACAACTCGAATCTAGTGCTGTGAAGAAAGTCTCTTAGTAAAAACTGAGGAAGTTGTCTACAAATAAATTAGGAGAGATCTTTAACATTTATTTAAGTATTTCTAGTACTGTTAAAATTTGGATGTTGGACAGCTCCCAAGAGCCCACATGTTAAAAATCTTAGTCCCCAGGGTGGTACTATTGGGAGGTAACAGAACCATTCAGATGTAGTGTCTAGTGAGGAGGTACTTAAGTCACTAGAGGTGTACTCTTGAGAGGATTGTGGGACCCCCCCAACTTCTTCCTCTCTTTTGTATCCCTCAGCCACATCAGAAAATAGCTCTATCTTGAAATCTTCAAAACAATGAACTAAAATAAAACTTTTCACTTTATAGATTAATTTTCCTAGCTTTTTTGTTACAGTACCAGCAAACTAACTCAACATTTTCTTTTCAATGTTTACCTGTTTTTGTTCAGATACATTTTATATGCTTGAATTACCTAAAATATAATTTTGTAATAACAGATATACTGCTTTACTTATGCTCATCACATTGCCTTTTTGCAAGACTCTAAGCATACATTTGTTTGTAAGTTCTCACCCTGATGTGGGATTCCCCTCTGCTGTGAATAGCATTGATTAATAAAGAAGCTACTTAGGGCCTATTGTAGTGCAGAATAGGGCAAGACAGAAATTTCAAGCAGATAGAAGAGGAGAGAGTGCAGAGTCAGAGAGAAGCTGTGTAGCCACCACAGAAGACAGACACCCAACATCAGATGGAACCTTACTGGTAGGCCACAACCACGTAGCCATACACAGATTAATAGAAATGGGTTAATTTAAGATATAAGAGCCAATAAGAAGTATGAGACAATAGGCACAGATTCTGTGTGATTATTTCAGGTCTGGGCGGCTGGAAAATGAAGGAGGAGCCTCCATCTACAAAGTGACGCCCAACACTCAGCAATGTATATCCACATAAAGCCTAAAAAAGTTTTTTTTTTTAAAAAAAGAGGGTTTTTAGACCCACAAAAATAGGAGCCAAATGCAGCTTCTTGATAGCTGCATTTTTTTTTCAGAAGGGCTCTGCTTGTTGCCAATGAGCAGAGGCATGGCTCCTCCAAGAGAAGGCTGACTGACTCAGCATAAGAAATGGCGGCTTCCTGGTTCGTGCTTCCAGCACGAACTCTGCATCTTTCAGGATGCTGAGCACTTGAATGGGTTTTGTAAGCAGCATGTTATAAACTGCTTAATGGCACAGCATAGACCCACTGCATAACTGAAAATGGGGAGGTGGGCACGGCTCGCAGAGGCAATGAACATGCCTCTGCCATGTTGGACTTGGCAGAGCCAAAAGGCAAAGCAGCCTTAGTCCTAGCCATGCTGTTTAGCATTTTAACAAGTGCTCCTGGTCAGAAAATAATTACAGATACACAATAAAGACAAATTCATATAAAAAAGAGCTCTAAATGGACCACAGTGTTAAATAAATCTGCATAGACTTGGGAGAGAGAAGAAAAAGAGTAAAGAGACAGTAAAAGTAATATAAAACAGTACAGACAGTCATAGATTAAAGGAGTAAAGATAATAAAATAAATATTAAACTTGTAGAAAAAGGAACAGAGAAAGAAAAATAAGCCATATAAAGATGGAATATATACAAAGAGTCTGGATTATGTGTTATTGTGCTTTCTTTAACTTTTTTGACTACAGAGAGACATTTGATTCTGGGAACTGCTAAGTTAAACCAACATATATTTTAAAGATATCTTGACTTCAAAATTTGAGTCTAAGAATATGTCACTTTGGAAAAGAGGTTCTACTTTTGTTTCCACAGAAGATGAGAACCTGTGGATTTCTTCCAAACTAGTGTAGTTTGATGGACCAAGAACCCTTGAAATATCTCCAGGAACTCCAAAAGTACTTTGCCCAATAAAAAGCAGGAAGCAGTTTGGAGAGGACAATGACCAAATTCCCTAAATGTTTACATTTAAGGGGGAAATGATATAGAGATGAATACTTTGCATTGTAATGGATCTTGGTTTATTGATACAAATTTAAGGTCAATTTTGTTATATGTATATTTCTGCTCTTGATTAAGGTATTGTGTTTGTGCAGCCCATTTAAAAATGTAATGCATAATTAAGAAATATAGGTTAATAGATAATCCTCTATAATAGTCAAGCTTGTATTCATGTTAGTTAGGTTTTTAGATATATAGAGATATATTTCAGTTAGATAGATATTCTTCAAACCTTTCAAAGACTAACAGAATACAACATTTAAAATATTTTAAGAACTTAGGATTTTTCATGACAATGAGACTTATCTGCTCCTGGCAGCACCAATCTACTTCGAGAGGATGATGGGCATCAAAGAGGTTCTTTATGCAGTTTGTTAGCCATTTGGGCAAGAAACTGTTCTTGCCTGGACTGCTTGACTGGACTTAATGGGACCCAAAGAAAAATGACTGCTGAAGTTGCTTACAGAAGGTGAGACAGTCCTTCAGGGTTCCTGCTTCAGGAAATAGTCTGCCAGACATTTTGTAGTACACAGAAGAAAGCAAATGATCTTTAAATTTCCTACTTCATGAAAAAGTCTGCTAGATACTATGGGCCTGTAGGTTGAAGATGGATGCCCCAGTGTTACAGAAGAACTTTGGGTGACTGTCCAGGTAGTGAGATGTCTCTGTCAATTCTAGAGTTTTGGAAGTTGCTTACAATGCACTTCTTGTTTACTTAGATAATATTGTATCCTTCTGAAGTCATGGATGGAGTTGAAGAATAGATAGTTATAATTATAATTTTCTTTAGTTATGATAAAAGATAGATTAGATATAAAACTTTAGACTCACAAAGATAAATGATAGAACATTTTCCTTAATTTGCTAAATATAAATGGACTAAATTTTGTAACTATAATTCTTGCTTGATAATAGTTTTGTTGTATGTAATCTTGCCATGTTAAAATTAAAACCTTCCTTTTTATTTAGACAGAAAATGGGAGGTGATGTGGGATTCCCTCTGTATGCTGTAAATACCATTGGTTAATAAAGAAGCTGTTTTGGGTCTGTTGAAGTGCAGAATAGGGCAAGGCAGGAATTCCAAGCAGATAGAAAAGGCGAGAGCAGGCAGAGTCAGAAAGAAGCCATGTAGCCACCACAGGAGACAGACACTGGATGCCAGATGGAACCTTACCAGTAGGCCACAACCACGTGGCAATACACAGATTAATAGAAATGGGTTAATTTAAGATATAAGAGCTAGCCAATAAGAAATATGAGCTAATAGGCCAAACAGTGTTGTAATAATACAGTTTCTGTGTGATTATTTTGGGTCTAAGTGGCCAGGAAATGAATGAGCAGTCTCTGCCTACATCACCCAGCTAACTCTTTAAGGCCACTTTCAATAAATCAAAGAGGCCTAGACTCCCACCAGATGTGATTGCTGATGCCTGCAGTCTTACTAGACTTACTAGGCTGATGCAGGAATATTATGAGTTTTAGGCCCAACTGTGTCATATAACTAGACACTGTCTCAAAAACTGAAACTCAAACCAAACCAAACAGACAAGCAGAAAAGGCCTACTGGATCTCCTTTTTAATCAACAAATACATGTGTTGGATAGGATATAGAAGAAAAACTCACACTGGTCTAGCAGATTCATCCAATGGAAAGAGAATATGAACTCATAATCCTGGTAGTTGGTATCAATATGGTTCGAATGAACAATGTACCCTATAATCTTGAGATTTGGATACTTGGTCTCTAGGTGGTGGCACTGTTTCGGGAGTTGGTATCTCCTTGCTAGAGGAGCTATGTCACTGGGGAAGGGCTTTAAGAGCTTAAGGCATTGCTTTCCTTGCAGCTTGCCCTCACTACTTTATATTCACAGTTCAAGATATGAGCTCTCATTTCCCTACTCCTGCCATTATGTCTGCCATCTGTTGCCATACTCTACCATCATGGACTCTTATCCCTCTAAAACTATAAGCCAAAATAAACTATTAAGTTGTCATTTGTCATTTTTTTAACACAGCAACAGAAAAAAAAACTAATACAGCTACAAAGACTCACATAGCTTGGGCAGACAGCAAGAGCTCCTTGAGCAAGTCTTTCCAGCTCTATGTGGCCTCTCTACCATGGCAGCCTTCAGGCAGTCAGACTTCTTCCATGAAATTTGCAGGACTCCAAGGCTGGCATTCCACAAGAGAAAGAACCTGGAAGAAGTTGCATCGCCTTTTACAATCCAGTGTTAACAGTTACTCAATGTTACTTCCACATTCTGTTCTTTAGAAGCAAGTCATCAAGGGCCAGAAAATAGACTCCATTTCAGTGTATGTACTATCCAAGAATTTCTGTGAATGTTTTAGATTTATTTGTTAATTATGTGTGTGTGCATGTGGGTATGTGCATGTGAGTGCCGGTGCCTACAGAGATCAGAGGGGTCAGATATCCACAGAGTTGGAATAACAGGTAATTAGCTGTAAGCTGCCAAACATGGGTCCTCTGTAAGAGTAGTAAGTGCTCTTAACTTCTGGGTTATCTTTCCAGTCCTTCTGTGAATGTATTAAAATACAACAGTTGGTAACTGTCTGCCTGAGGAGTGGGCAACATATACTTCTATATCAAGCTTCTTAATGTGGCTATTCTAGACCTAACCAGCTATTAATCATTCCTGACATCGTCCCAAATATCTTGTGTTTCATTAGTGTCCCGGTTTGCTTCTCTGTGGCTATGAGAAAATACTGACCAAAAACAACTTGAGGGAAGAAAAGGCTTGTTTGATTTATAGGTTATAGCCTATTACTGAGGGAAGTGAAGTCAAGAATTCAAGGCAGGAAGTGAGGCAGAGACTGTGTAGAAACTGCTTACTGGCTTGCTCCTCATGACTTAAGCAGCTTATTTTCTTATACAATCCAGGACTGTTACCGAGGAGTGGCACTGTTCACAGTGGGCCAGGCCTGCCCACATTAATCAGTAACCAAGAAAATGTTCCCCATAGGCTTGCTCACAGGTCAATCTGATAGAGGCGGTTCCTCAGCCAGGTGATTCTAGTCTGTGTCAAGTTGACAAAAATGATTCAGCCTACAAAAATTAGTATGGTGGCTGAGTGCTTGTTTCTGGGTGACTATAAAATAGGAGAAGAGAAGAGGCAATGGGGTTTTAATGAGTTACTCGCCTTTCCCAAAGGTCCATCAATGAGATAGCCTCACAGCAAGTTTGGCTTTCATCAGAGCAAGCTCTCTAGAGTGAAGGCCTAGGCAGAAGTTTCCATGGAAATAACTTACAATAACTCAACCTGAGCAAAGAAGGGACAAGAACTCAAGTTCACCAGAAGTGTCTTCAATTTACCAAGTAATACTCTCATATTCATTTTATATTAATGACGTAGAGGTTACTAAAGATAAAACATGATCAATGTTTTAGAATTGCCACTTGGAGCTTTACAAACTGTATCCATATGTATTCTCTCCCTTTTCTGCTGTTATAATAAAACTTTTGATTACTTCTCTACTGGATAGCAATAAGCGGCACCTCCCCCATGGCTTCTGCATCAGCTCCTGCCTTCAAGATTCCTGCCCTGTTTGAGTTCTTGTCTGACTTCCTTCAGTAATGGAACATGATGTTATATAGAAGTATAAGCCAAACAAATCCTTTCCTCCTCAACTTTGTTTTGGTAATGATGTTTTGGCACAGTAATAGAAATCCTAAAACAAGAGCTGAATCTAGGAATGCATATTATACAGACTCTTCATCTTAAAACAAATGTAAAAAGATGAATATCACACTCCTAAATACAAATGATTTCTCTCATTAAAAAAGACTTAGAACAAATGAAAGCATGTTATGTGTTTACGTATAATATGAAAAAAATATTTACATATTCACCATTTATCCATTTTGATGAACATATGACTCACATATTTGCATCATTATCATCAACAGAGAATAGACTTTAATATTTCATAACAATTTTATGACCATCTCATTTGGAAATTGCCTAAATAGTATGAGACTCATTGTTTTAATAAGCTAGATTTATGGAAGACATTTCTAGCATCAAATGAAGAGGCGCCTCATCACACTTCACTTGTAAATGACTTTTCATGCTGCCATGTCAGTTATTCTAGTTCTGAGACACTGAACCCAAGAAATCATTTCAGAGTCAGGAATGTTTGATATGTAAAATGTGAAATGAATGAATGAATGAATTATTGTCAAAATCAAAGAAATACAAACTCTTTTGGGGGTGGGAGGAAGTGCATTCAAAATCCAATGAAGTAAGACTAATTTTGTCTCATGAGCAAGGGACTGATTGTCCATGTAGTAAAGCAAATCAAGGGCTCCATGAAATGGATAGCACCAGCATTCCATCATGGAGATGGGAGGAGCTCATGAACTATTGATAGTTGATGACTGCTGGAGGAGGGAAAAAACATCAGTTTTCTTTAGGGGTATGGCCTTTGATAGGTTGATCTTGTTCCAATGGATGGTCCCACACCCATGTATATATAGGCATCAAAAGTTTGACTTGGCAGGAGATTAAAAAGAAAGAAGACATGAAGTTGGAAGGAATGGTAAATTCAGGAGGGGTTGGGGGTGTGTAGTGAGTCAATATGATCAAAATATATGCATGCATGAAATTCTCAAAGAATTTAAAATAATACATAATTTAACAAAAAGGACCTTGTCACTACATGAGGAAAAGATGGATGGTGGGTGGTACAATGTTTTCAAAACATAGTGGGACACTGATTACATGGTGAAAGCTGGAGACAGAAAGAAAGGCAGAGGGTTTTCATAAGTTTAGCGCATGGTGATGAGCATTGAAGTTCAGTGTGGGTAGGTTCCCGGTACTCACACCCACTCTTCTCGAGCCAGCCTGCTGGCTTTCAGCAACACTCTCATTCATGTACCATACACATAGAAGAATCTTGCCTCCTAAAGGCACAAATGCTATTGATCCAGGCAAAGCCGGTGTCATTCTTTACCATCCCAGTGAGATGGGTCCTAGATAGGATAAAAAAAGAAAAAAATGGAAAGGCCATCTGAATTTGAATGTCTGTTCCACTGTGTTCCACTTGATCTGTGTTGGTCAAATAAAAAAAAAAAAACAGATCCATTATAGTGCTGAATAAAACTCACACTGAGAATTAAAAACCTATTAGAATCTCATAACTTACTTTTCTTTCTGATGTTTTGAAGATGCTTGAATACTTTGTTCAGGCTCCTGCACAAGGAAGGCAGTTTTCCTTTTTCTCATCACCTGGCACAGTTCACTCACAGATTTTGTCCTGACACCAAATCAAACACTAGTAGCTCTTCCTACCCCCAAATAATAGCCTTCTTGGCTTTTCTTTTGCTTAATTTTCATCTCTGAAGGACCATCTCTGCCCAGGGTATCTTAGTTCAGAAACACAAGCTAGAATTCTCACCACTGAGATACTACAAAAACCCTAGGATCCCAGAGATTTCAACCTGCCAGTCACAATACCTTTGGGGGGTCATATATCAGATATTTAGATTATAATTCATAACAGTAGCAAAATTATAGTTATGAAGTAGCAGCAAAAATAATTTTATGGTTGGGGGTAACCACAACATGATGGACTGTATTAAAGGATCACAGCGTTAGGAAGGTTGAAAATCACTACTCTAGAGGCAGAGGTACACCATCCCAACTAACCCTCTCATTTATTAACAAGCCCTTTTTCTTTAGGAATCTGCATCAAGTCCTTTGGGAAGCTTCATCATGAGACAACATAAGGAAGCACTGATTAGTGTTGGTAGATAATGACCTCTCCTACAATCTCCCATTTCTCATACTATTTCTACTTTCTCTCTTCAGTATGAAGACCCCATCCAGCCATTTCTGCCCAGGACATTAAAGGATGCTAGTTACTGTCAAGTTATGAAATCTCTTTACCCTTGAGTGTGTGTGTGTGTGTGTGTGTGTGTGTGTGTGTGTGTGTGTGTGTGTGTGTGTGTGTGTGTTTGGAAGGTATCAGTTCTCAACAGCCATTAGCACAAGGTTCATATTCATTAGGTGACTTCATATATAGATTGACTCCATCTTCATCTGTTGGGCCTACTGCTCAGTAAAAACAAAGGCCTTCTATAAATTTCATTAAATACATGTAGGAAATTCTGTATTAATCAGAATTCTCTAGAGAGACAGAATCATAACATACATAATAATATTTATTATGAAATTTGGCTCACACAGACCAAGCTATAAGCCATCTATACCTGAAGAATCAGAAAAATCCAGTGACAATTCAATGTGAGTCAAAAGCCTGATAACACAAAGAGCTTCAGTGGAGTTACTTTATAATGGGCGGTTGGATGAAACAATGTCCCTTATAGACATTATAATCTGTCCAATAAAAAAGCCCAGTGCCAGGAATAGGCTAGCTCTTTAAAGAGATTTGTCAGTGAAGTCCAATAAACCCACCCTTCCAAGCAATACAAACTATTCTCATTGCTCTTTGTTACCTTCCAGAACTGAATGATAAAACCTTATTGCTGAAGACACCATATACTTAAGTCATGGAACTAGCAGAATTCAAGTTGGTGCTAGCCAAGAAGCTTCATCCCTACTGGCTAACTTTCATAGCACTTGAAGGTACTTTGCATACTACTGGAGGAGAAAAGAAAGAGTTTTACTTAGCTGTGAACTACAATAACAGCTGGCCTGGCAATATATGTCCACTGGTGCAAGAGCGGCATGAATGTTATAGAAGTAATAAACCGCCTTGTAATTGAATTTCAGACCACCACACAAGACAGAATTGATGTCTGGCACAATACTTGGGGTCAATAATCATCTATTCCTCCTCCTAACCCCTCCCACACCCACCCTAATCCCCCAACTTTACGTCCTTTCTTTTGCTTTTTAAAAATAACCCACCAGGTCAAATTTGTGCTGCTTATTTACTCTTGCTAAATGGACACAGTATTAAACTGACTATATATATATATATATATATATATGTATATGTATATATATAAACTGACTATATATGTATATGTATATATGTATACACACACACACACACACACACACACACACACACACATATATATGACCTACGTACATGCATTACACAGGCCTCTTGCAGCCACCCCTGCTCCTGCCTTGTCAATGACACCGGTTCCTCTTCTCGTCACTCGTCACTTTCAGATGTGAAGTCTCGGGACCTGATGCCATTCTGAAAGTTGATGAGTGAGTCCTTCATCTGATCCAGGACCATCATTGAGGATTTGATGATCTCCCTTCACTTCTGGAGCTCAGTATCATGGTATTTTTGTTGGGATTCTAATAGCTGGGCCCATCCTGTCTGCGACTGGGGTAACTTTTCCTGGCGCCTGAGACCCTGCCAGGCAGGGAGGGTCTGTGAGGTGTATCCCAGCATCCACAGCGTGTAAAAGAGCATCATGTTAACGATGCCCAGCAGCACCAGAACACAGTTGATAACCAGCAGCAACTTGGACACACTTTGCAGGTGAAAACCATTGGGAGTGTCCTCGGGGATATGCCACGTTTGCGTGGAACCTGCCACGTGCTTGATCCTGTGCCCCACATCTTCTTCAGTGGGTGTGGTGACAGGGCTCATCACCTCTTCCAAGTGAGGTACCCGCAGGTGGGCATGGGGGTGCTTCCTCCTCCGTACTACTGAAGCCTTCTCCTTGGGTGATTGTCTGTACATCTTAGCCAGGTAGGTACTCTGTTTTGGTTATCTCAGACTCTAAATGGCAGTAATCCTCCACTCTGTTTCATAAGTTCTTCTCGATGAAAGTTTTTACAAAGCCCCAGGGCTGTTTTCGATAGCAGAGCTCTGTGGAAACCCTGAGTCAACTCTTGTTCTGAGCCACGTGGGTGAGGGTGTAGTGGCTGATGGTGTAGAAGTAATCGTGATATGACATGTCATAGGTAAGGACTTCAGCGTCTATCACATAGCATTCACTCTCCTGACTTGCTTTGTACATGGTCTGTGGTTGCCTGAGAGTAGCGGTTTTGGGAGCTAGGGGTTTAGTAAGAGTGATCACCCGGCTCTGGCTTCCATTCTTCTTTTTCCATAGATGGAAGATGATATCAGAGAGGTGCCACTGCTCCATGAAGTCCCGAAGGAAGGGTAAGTTGGTGAACAGCAGGTCATAGAGTTTGTCCATGCTGAAATTGAAGACCTCATTCACATACTGTCTTCCACTCAGGTCCTCATAGAAGACCTGGACCTCTCCTTCATCATGAGTATCTGAAGAATCACTGAGCTCGGTCAGGATATCCTCACTGTCATTGAAGTCCAGCGAAGGGAAGGTCACAGGCACAATGATCTCGATCTTCTCTCCTATGATGTTGTCTATGGCAAGCTCCTTCTCCAGGGACCCATCACCCTCCATCACCTCTTCCTCCAGCAGCAAACTGTCAAGCAAGACAGGGGTTTCACTGCTTCACATAGAGGTCAGTGTGCTGTTGGTGATGGACTTCTTGGGCAGCTGTGGGCTGCCATCAGACCTGGTCTCTATGCTGCTTTTGGATGAGCTGTCATTTACTTCATTCTCTTCTACAGCAATCTCTTCCCAGTAGCCCACCATGTTGAAGTCATCATCTGGAGGCACACTGTCCTCACCGTCACTGGTGAGACCCAGCTCATTTCGTAGCAGTGGTGGACAAAGTGCCAGAGCTCCTTGAGGCATAGGGAGATGCTCTCTTTTCAAGGAGAGCATTCTGCCAGAGCTGCAACATCACCATGTAGGCCCTTTCCCGGGCCCCAGATGAAGTAAGACAGTGCTTTTCTGAGTCAGTACAGACTTGGATGGCATTGAGAATGAGGTGAGCTGTTTTCTCTTTAGTCATGGCGCAGATATCTTTCAAACAGACTGTCAGCAAAGTTTCCCATCGGAAGATGTTGCTGTAGAAGCAGATCCACTTTTCTGAGAGGTTGAGTCGGCCCTGAAGAAGAATGTCTCTTTGCAGTGCACATGAGTAATCAACAATGAGGCGCTCCATGTCTGGAAGTTGATTAAAGAGCTTTCTGAAGTCTTCATTTCTCTGCTTGTACATGGGGCTTAACACACTGTACCAACTCTGGCTTTTCTTGGAATTTTTGCCACCACTTCGACCAGATTGTGAAGAGCAACTGCGTTGCACACCCTGCTCCGGGGTGGATGGGGACTTGACCGAGGAGTGGTCTGAACCCTTTTCTGCCATGGTGCTCTGTCTTGGTTCCGTGGTGTTGGTGAGCGGGACCCCTTCTGGAGGATGGGGCAACAGGCTGGCATGCTGCGGTTAGAGTTACTGCCAGTGCTTCCTTAGTTCAAGTCCAACTTCACAGCCAGAAGTTCAAGTAGGCACAGAAACCCATGGAGCAACACACAAAAAGCATCAGGAGTCAAGGCTAACATGGCTGGTTGCAGATAGATGTGACGCTTCTCATTGAAGACTGGTCATGCGCACTCAAGGACTCAGGAACCTGCTAGAATCATCATCGTGGCTGCTCTGCTGGCTGCTCTACTGGCTGCTGAGGGAAGACACAGGATGTGAACTGTTAAAACTTTTCCTGCTTTCTCGACCATGGGAAGGTAGTCCAGACCTCAGCTATACAAAGAAACAAGGTTACAAAATTAAGTGAAAGTAGAATGTTCCTGTGGAAGCCAGTTAACTGGCTGAAAGTCACTCTCATGACATCCAAAGCATCTCTGCAGCTCTAAACTGACACTTTTGTTGTTGTTGTTTTTGAGACAGAGTTTCTATATGTAACAGCCCTAGCTGTCCTGAAGCTAGCTCTTGTAGACCAGGCTGACCTCGAACTCACAGAGACCCACCTGCCTCTGTCTCCCAAGTGCTGGGATTAAAGATGTTCTCCACCACAGCCTGGCTTTAAACTGACTCATAATAACTTATTATACCTATAGATTAGTGTATACCTCAAACCTCATCAGAGAAGCTTCTTTTTGTAGTAAATGATAGTTAACACAGAACCCACAATTGGTCAAGGTGTAGTGAACATGAAACTGAGGAATGTCCAGTTCTAAATGAAACATCTCTATCATACTCCCTCCTCCCAAAGGGCAGAGATCCCAGAGATCATAGCAGAAGAGGGGAGCAGAAAGACTGTAAGTGCCTGAGGCAGTGAAGAACTATAAGGAAACAGTATTATCAGGACACAACAGGGACTTGCTTATGTGAACTCACAAGTCGATGTATGAAATCTGCCCTCACAGATGCCTTGCAGCTTAATTTCCTTGTAAAACTCCCGACCAGAAAATCTGACATACATAAAGATTTTCTCTTTGATAATAGGTAATACCTTCTCATCTTTCCAAATGTAACAGGCATAACTACATTTATACACAAATCTGGATGGCCATTTTGAGATCTCAGGTACCACATAACTTTTGTGAACCAACTAAAAAATTGTAACTGTTACCCAGAACATGAAGAAGAATTCTAAACTGTAGCCTTCAATAGCTACCTGGTCTCCATGACCACAAATATTCTATCTACACGGAGGAACGAAAGTGCTCTTACATTACTTCTATTAGACATCCTGGTTGGAGGAACGAAAGTGCTCCTACATTACTTTTGTTAGACATCCTGGCTGCTTCAACTTTTTCACAAATCTCCTGCTGTAGCTGCTGTTCCTCCTCCTCTCCCTCCTCCTCCTCTTTCTTTCATTTTCTTCTTCTCTCTTCTTTCTCGCCTCCCAACACCTTCTTCCCTGGTGGATGTACAAGATTTAGATTGATGAAAGACTCAAAGTTACTTAGATCCCAACTATTACAGCAGTTCTATGTGAGATCATAATCCAAAAAGAGGCAGAAAGAGTAGAATGGAATTAATGGAATAACCAAAGCAGATTTTCAATAATTAAAAGCATTAAGATAGTCATATGTCTTCTTAACTGTATACCTACAGCTTTAAAATTAGTTTTATATCACAGACATTTAACTAAGATGTTAATTATCTTTTGAAAATGACTTATTTTAATTCAGTTTTACAAGTTCAAAAATACAAGGAGCGCACAGAGTTCCCACAGTTTCCTTTTCCTCCACACAGTCGTCACTATCTCCCACCAGAGTGCTATATCTGTTACAACTAGTAAACCTACTAAACACACCAGTATTAACCCGAGTTCATGGTTTATATTAGAGTTCAGTCTTGGTACATTCTGTGTTATCGTGCAAGTTTATAATGACATGAATTATTCATTAGAGTCTTGTACATCATAGTCCTAGTATCTTTAACATCCTCTGTGCGCTGCTTTTTCATCATTCCCTCATTGGAACCCCTAACAACAACTCATTTCACTGTCTCCATTTTCATACGTCCCCATAGTCTCACCTTTCCTGGAATTTCATAAAGTAAAATCATTTCATTTAATTTGAGTTGTTTATTTTTGTTTTCAGTTTTTGAGAGAGGAGTTTCAACAGAGAACTGTACTAATCTGCGGAATCAGAGAAACAAATTTAGAGAGCAGTTTGATTGTATGTCCATTTAGCAAATAACAGTAGTAGATTCACTCCCAGGTCCTATGAAGTCCCCAAACATGGGTTCTTGGCCAGATTAACAGAACCAAGCATGTGTTTCCTCCCATGAAGTGGGCCTTAAATCCAATCAGAAAGTGGTTGGTTACCCCCATAATGTTTTAGAGTAGTTTGATACTACTTCATTTAGCAAAACAATAGCAATAGATACACCCCTGGGACCTAGAGGTTCCCAAACATAAGCCTAGGCTGGCCTGGAATTTACTATTTATAGCCCACTTTGACCTCAAACTCATGATCCTCCTGCTTCAGTCTCCCAAGAGCTGGGATTGCAAGTGTGCAACACCATGTCTGATACCAATATGTACTTTCGTTATACTGTCAGCTTTTACTTAGCAACATGCAGTAGGAGTTTTCCGTGTATCTTTTTGTCTTGATAGCTCATTTCCTTTTGGTGCTAAATCATATTCTATTATATGGCTGCAGAACCATTTATTTATCCAATCCACCTACTGAAGGGCATCTTGGTTGCTTCTAAGTTTCAGAAGTTATTAATAAACCGGCTAAACTAGGCATTTATCTGTGCAGGCTTTCATATAAGTTTCTCAACTCCTTTGTTAAAAACCATGGAATTAAATTGCTGAATCATATGGCAAAAAATACATTCATTCTGTTAGAAATTTCTAAACTATCTTTGAAAGTGGCCATACCTTTTTACATTCCAAACAGCAATGAATGCAAGTTCCCCTTGTTTTGTTTTCTTGCCAGCACTAGGCATTATCAGTATTCTGGATCTAGAGAATGCGATAAATATGTACTAGTATCTCATTGTTTTCATTTTCAATTGCCTGATGACAAGCCATGTGGAGTATCTTTTTCTATATGTTTATTTGCTAGTCTTAATTCCTTAAAACATTCTTTTCAATAATAGGGTCTTACCCTAAAGTTTTGGTAGGCAACCAAGAGCACTGGAAATAGCCTGTACTGTTTTTTTGTTTCCTGGGGGAAGTCTTCAGGACACCTCTGCCCAACAACTTGAAAGATGGTATCACATACCTGGAGTTGGTATTTGGTAACTTATGGCTTCTTAAAGGAGCATTAACTTCTGTTTGGGTAACTCAAGTAACTCTCTGTGTGTGTGTGTGTGTGTATGTGTGTGTGTGTGTGTGTGTGTCTGTGTGTCTGTGTGTCTGTGTGTGTCTGTGTGTGTGTCTGTGTGTAACTTATTAAATAATAGGATTTCATATGGCTTTTTAAAACAACCTTGGGATTTGTTGTGCTTCTCCTCAACTTCTCTGCCCTTTCTGTCCATCCTTTTCCCATATCAATCTCCCACTTTGGTCACAGGACATGGAATAATCAAACTGGTACTGACCAGGAAGTTTCCTCCCTGCTAGTTAGCTTTCACAGTACTGGAAGGTTCCAAGTAGGCTGCTCAAGGAAAGAAACAGTCTTACCCAACTGCAAACTGTGTGGACTATAGCAATGACTGGCATGAAAAAATACACACATGAGTGTAATAGTGGCACAAACAATAGGGTAGTAACCAGCCACTTTCTTATTGGATTTAAAACCCACTCCACAGGATGAAATACATGCCTGGTACTGTAAATCTGGGCCAGAACTCATGGGGGCCTGCTTTCCCAAAACTTAGTAGAGTCCTTTGATTTCTAGGAGCTTATTTCTGCTCCTTGAGGAAACAGAACCCTTAGCATGGTGTTCACAGTCAGAGACTTTGTTCATTGCACATCTACTATGAAGACAGAGCCTAAAGCAGCTGTCTTGGGGAATTCTTTCCCCGTCATGATTTACTCTGAGGATAAGCAGCAAGGGGGCTGCATGCTTGTGCTGAATTCAAAAGCTACTAAAAGGAAAATGTTCTTATTTCTTGCAAAATGTTTCACACAGAATTGAATAAATTAAAAAATCTTAGAATTTTATGATTTTCTATGGAGAAAGACAGAATTCAGGGGCTTAGATATCCAAGTATTTTCATTGAGACAATATCTTCAAGCCAGGCATGGTGGCACATATGTATAGTCCAAGTATCATCTTTATCCAAATGGTTAATTTCAAGCTAGCCTGGGCTACATGAAATCCTGTATCAAAAAAATAGATAATAATATCTTCAGAGATGAAAGTCAAACTTCTGAATTTTAGAATTTATTTGATTTTTCTAAATGCTAATGTTTTAAAATTCAAACTCAGAGGATTCCTGATGTTATGGAGACAGGTCAAATTAAGGACACTTTTTTTGTAGTGGATGTCTTTACAAGATTCTTCACACCTTCCTAAGCAAACAACATAACTCTTACAGTAAATTCAGAAAGCTACTCTCTCTTTCTTGAGTGAATACGTCAGTCAAAACAGATTGCCTTTTTGGAATGGATGGAATTAGGTTGCCATTGTTTTTTCTCTTGGCTCTTCAGCCTTGAGACCTTCTCTCAAAGTCACAGACACATGCTGAAATGGGAAAACAATCCTTCCAGATTCCCGGTTCTTATTTTTCTGTGAATTAATTATTCCCAGAAGATCTAAATAAACTTTTTTTTGCTTTTTGTTTTGCTTTGTTTTGTTTTTGAGACAGGGTTTCTCTGTAGCTTTGGAGCCTGTCCTGGAACTAGCTCTTGTAGACCAGGCTGGCCTCGAACTCACAGAGATCCACCTGCCTCTGCCTTCCGAGTGGTGGGATTAAAGGCGTGCGCCACCACCACCTGGCTTCTGGGTTTTGTTTGTTTGTATTTTGTTTTTCTAAATAAAATTTAATGACTCCAACTTTCAGATGTCAAAGAAACAAAGGATTCCATCACTCATTAGAGTAAATACTAAAGAAATATCCAGATGAATTGGTTGGTTTTGATACATCCAAGTTTTTTTTCCTAGGTTCATCTCTCTTGCTGTGATAAAATACTCTGACCAAAAGTAACTTAGAGGAGAAGAACATTTATTTGGATTACACTTCCAGGGCACTGTCTGTTACTGAGAGAAGTCAGAGCTTGAAATCAAAGCAGAAATCTGAGGGCAGACCTGCTTACTATTGCACACGGCATTACCTCTAAGAAACTCCCTCACAGCCAGGGAAGTACAACAAAATCCATAGAAGAATGCAGTTTCCATCCTCACTCACAGACCATGTTTAGACAGCCTTCTAAGAGAGCCCAGGGAACAGTGCCGTCTACAGTGGACTGAGCTTCCCTACATCAATTAAAAACCAACACAATTTCCCAAAGTCATACCCAAAGGCCAAAGTGATCTTCTTAATCCCTCAATTGAGACTCCTTTGTCAGGACGCTAGGCTGTATCAAATTGACAATTGAAACTAACTAGGCCATTGGCCAATAAAAGAAGAAACAATTTCCTGCCAGAGGATTCTGCCACTGACTGAATTACTCAAAATCAGCTGTCAAGTCATAATGAAACCAGGGTTAATATTTTTGTGACATAAGTTGTAAATGTCCCCTAAGTCCCATGTATTAAAGGTTTGCTCCCCAAGTGATATTGGGAAGTGGTTAAACCTTTAGGATGGGGGGCCTAGTTAGAGGCAGTTATTTGGGGGCATTCTCTTGAGGGATATGTTGGAATGGCTTCCTCTCATTCCCTTCTCTCCCTCCCTCCCACCTTCTTTTTCTCTCTTCTGGCCACCATGGAGGTGAGAAACTTTATCCTACCATACACTCCTGCCATGAACTGAAACCATGAGCCAAACCAAACATTTCCCCCTTTTATGCTAGTTATTTTAGATATTTTAACACAGCAACACAAAGTTGATTAAAACAAACTCTCAGGTCCAAGAGGGGAAAGGAAAAACATGAAACAAACAAATTAAAAAAAAAACAAAAACAGAAACTAAAGAAGTTTCCAAAGCAATGTAGCAGAAGCTTAGAGCAGGAAAAGTGGTAATAAGCTTTTGATCAAGAAAATAAGAAGTACATAAACACCAGAGGAACAAAGTGTGTAAGGAAATCCAAATGCTCTCACAACTATCTTTGTGAATTTAGCACCGGGACCTACAGAGAACCACCGCCCTGTCTTAACACTTCTGAGGCCTCGCTCTTCCTCTGTCGCGCGAACACAAAGTCCTCACAAACAGTGCCTCGGCCCCTCATTTAGACCGTTCCTATTGTTCCCACTGTTACAAGGCCTCTCTGTTCAGGCTTTCCAGAAGGAAAGCACAGCTCATGCGCAGAGACTTTTAGCGGAACTGATTGGAGCTGGAGTGAGCTGTACGGAGGTGCTTGAGGATGGGAACATGAGGCAGCACAGTGGCATATGCAGAGTAGATTTGAAAGAAATCTCGTGGAGCAGGTACCATAGGCACAGGGCAAGGTAACTCTGTACCCCTTCCCAAATCATGGTTGACCACATCTCCTTTTTAGAGTATTTTACTATATATGTTTATATGATTATGTATGTGTATATACATGTATATAAAAATCATCCTTTTTGGACCATTTGGGAGATAATTGCAGACATAAGTTTCTTTATTCCTAAGTACTTCAGTGTGTGTTTTTGAAAAACAAAGATGTTGTCCTAAATATGTGGTGTAATCACCATTGTTCCATTGGTTGACATTCCCAAAATACTATTATTCAATCTACAGACTTATTTAGCGTCAAACGATTCTCCTACTTGTGTGTATTACAGAGAAAAAAATTCTGGTCTGGGATCAAATCCATGGCTACATGCAGCACTCAACTGTCCCATTACTTTAGTCACTTTTAACCTTGAATGCTTCCCTTCTTTCACCACTTTGACTTGCTGAAGAGTAAAGGCCCATTATTTTGTAGACTCTCTTTCCATTTGGTTGGTCTGATGCTCCCTCTGCTATTGATTGAGGTAGTCCACTTTTGGCAGGAGTGCTACAAATGTGGCCAGCAATGTTCTTCCCTGTGCAGCGCACCAGGAGGCTCACGGTGTCAGTTTACCCCGTAACTGACAGTAGTGCGGTCTATCAGTTAGTTAAAGGGGCATATGTCTGTCCATATGCCTCCTTGTGGTGAATCTCAGATAGATAGGGTCCACACTCTTAGCTGCTATGCTGTTGAAATACATTAGGGAATATCAGAGCAACCAAATAGAGCGATAGTCTACAAAATGATGGGCTTTTACTCTTCAGCATGTCAGACCTGTGAAAGAGAAAGGGATGGGTAGGTGATGGATAAATGAATACTGAGCTGGCTACAGAGGCACCAAAAGTCATGAAGAGATTCTCACAAGAACCTTGCAGTATTATTGGAAAGATGTATATCCATCAAAAAATACAAGAATATTTATTTTGGTTTTCAAGAATATTTATATTTAGAGGAATGTGGGAACAGAAGCCACATTTGAGTTCTAAAGGTAGGGGAGGGCTTGGGAAGTTGTTTTTGTTAGGAAATTAGGTTTGACTTGAGTATTTCAGAGCTGTAACAAGCCATAGTAAGGAGGTAGAAAGGGTGAGATGTAGTCTGGGCACTTATTTAGGAGGTCAAAAACCAAGCGCTTTCTTATACAAGAGCATTCTGGCAGTCTTTCCAGGGAGCTGCTGGCAGGATGGACAGGGCAGGCAAAAGGAAGCCAGAAGTAGGGAGTCAGGAGCTCGCGGGAATCAGAAGGTGTAGTCAGATTCATAGGTGAGCAACGCCAGAGTAACTCAAAAGAATGAGACTAATTAAGCCCTACTTTCCAAGCTCTGGTTTCATTAAATATCAATAGCCTTGTCAGGCACGCTCGGAAGAAAGTGTTCCTAGGACTTCTAGATCCCCTGACAATGGTGTTTGGCAAGACCAGCCTGTCCCTGTGGGAAAATCATATGACTTAAGGTAGAAGAGAAAGAGGGGAATGGTTGATAGAGGCTCAGGTGCTCTGTTCAGAAATTACTTACAGGGTCTTCACATGGGGATTTTATTCTGTGTGTGCATACCATGATGATGAAGAAGCAGTTTGGAGTTCTAGCTTTCATTTCACTGGCTACTTCTAAATTCAAATTAGAATCTTTTCAAAACACCATTTTCCCTGCTTCTGTAGTTAGACTAAGAACTGGCACTTCTCTGAAGAACCCTGCGCCTCTAGTCTGGTTGAGAATTAAAGTGCTCTCGCTGAATGCAAAGCTCATTATGGTCTGCTCTACTCTGCAGCACAGTCGAGCTCGCTGCTCACCTATTTCCCCCTAGGTGTCTGTACTTTATTTATGTTTCCATGAATATCATTCCATATCCTGCCATGCTTAAGTGATATTCAAGTTAAATATAACTGTGTTCCCATAATTCCCTGAGTGTGAATGTTTGCATGGCAAACAATAAAACTCAGTACTGCTCTGGAGGCTGAAACATGCAAAAACATAGCTAAAAGAAATCACTTGGCATTTTAATAGAATTTTAAGGTACTTAAATTTGTTACCATTTTTAAAACACATTTTAAGAGTGATTTTTGCAGATTCAACAACAAAATCTTTGTAAGGAAACAGTCATTCTCTAGAGGCTGTTGTTGCCAACTAACCACTTCACCAAGGACTTTCCTCTGGTAGGGAATTGGTTAAAGCAAAACTAAAATGAGGTATATGCTTTTGTGTTATTTATTTATTATTTACTTTGTGTCCAAATATTGCTTTGGAAGCAATTTCCCAGAGACTTTGATAGATTAAAGTAAAAGCTCAGAATCAGCAGCCAGGCAGAAGGTATAAAGGCCTTCGTCATGGTCTGTCCATCTGCACAGATATCCTTATTTCCCAAAAAATGGTTGCTATTAGTGCTTAAACTGCTCTGATATATTGTCTTAGGAAGGTGTGTACCACTTTATTTCTGTCAGAGTATGTCTCAGCAGAGACCTTTTCTGGAGAATTCTTGGCATTCTTCCATATTTACTAGTTGCTATAAAACGTATATAGGTTTTGGTTGGTATTTAAATCACATACCTGGTTAATAATAACTTGGACTAAGATATAATCCATTTGTAATAAATTTCTTTCTATCCTCATGCCATGGGACAATGATCTGAAAGCACTTAAGGAATGACAACCCTCCTCGTTTATTTCCAGTCTCTGGCTTTATTATTTGTATTACTATTTGGCAGTTCTGGAACTCCAGTCCAGGGACATGAAGCCACTCCAGACAAGTGTTCTGTCACTAAGCCATACTCCCAGCTCCCGGTATCATTTAAAAACCAGTGTATGAGCTAGCATCCTCAAGAACTAGCTTAGTGAGAGTAGAGGAAACTGCATCTCAAACTGAACCACCACACACATTCTGGCTCAGTAGGGAACAGGCAAAGCACTCCCTCTCTCCTCACTGCCTCCACTCGCCTCTCCGCACCTGCCTGTAGCCTACTCAAGTGGCAGGGAGGCAGGTAGCAGACGAAAGGAGCTCTCATTCTTTGTGCCGGTGGATGGTGGTTAGTACAAACTCGTGACTTGTCAAAGAGCAGAATTTGTGTAGGTGGAGCATTCAGCCATAAATGTGGCATCTAAATGACATTCTCTGCTGCCAACTCTCTAAGCCCCACAGATGACGGGATCCAGGGGCTGGGGGAGAGTGCAGCCTAACAATATCTTCTGAACACTGTGAGACTATCACACTAATAAACTCACAGCAACTATGGAAGCCTGCACAAGGCCAAGGCAGCGAATATTCTACCATGACTGTGGGAAGGATTCATGAGGCCCCACACCAAGAAGAGAAACTATTGGTACTTGATGGCTGCTGGAAAGGGAGAGTCAGTTCTCTATAGGGGTGAGGCCCCTACTAGGTTGACCATGTTTGAGTGGGTGGCTCTCACACCATGCACATTTAGGTAGCACTAATTTTGGACTCAGTGAGTTATTTATTTTTTTAAAGGGGATGTGGAATGAGAATGTGGAACTGTCTGGGAAGAGTTAGAAAGGTAAAGGAAGAAATGGGTATGATCAAAATACATTACAAGACATGTATGAAATTCTCAAAGAATGAATTTTTAAAATTTTAAAAAAAGAAAAAGAGGAGAGGGCCCCCCTGGTCCCATGGATCGGAGCAGAGCTGGCGACTTTCACTAAGCCCGCCCTTTGGACTGGGCATTCCTGGGCCAGAAAGGAGTCCTTCCCAGGGTCGGCAGATTCATCTGGACCCCGGTAAGTGGGTCCCATCCCATCCCTGAGGCTTTCTAGCCACTTGGGGTCACCCCTCTACTGGCTTTTCTGCTTATCCCAACCCAGCTCACCCCTGGGCACCCCTTTCCATCTGCAGGGTCCTAGCTGCCCCGGGACTCAGCCTACTTCTGGGCTGAGGCTTTGGGGGAAGGGTGAGCCCAGTGCTAGAGGGCCCCCTGGTCCCACGGAGTGGAGCAGAACAGAGCGGGCAACTTTCACTAAGCCCGTCCGTTGGACTGGGAGTTCCTGGGCCAGAAAGGAGTCCTACCCAGCGTCAGCAGATTCATCTGGACCCCACAAGGAGTCCTACCCAGCATCGGCAGATTCATCCGGACCCCGATACATCCGGATGCCACAAGGGGCCCTGATCCAGCACCGTCAGATCTATTCGGATACCTCAAGGGGCCCTGATCCAGTGCGAGTAGATACATTTGGACTGACTGTGAGGTCCTGGGCCAGCAAGGGGCCCAGACCCAGTGCAGGCAGATACACCCGGACTAAGGAACCAAGCCACCGAGACTCTCCCTAACACAATTGAAGGAAGAGATAAGCAGGCACCAATCCAAGAATTCATCCAACAACCTGAAAAGCAATATGATAACACCAGAATCCAGCGATTATGGAACAGGAAAACCTGAGCAACCTATCTCAGAAGAAGTAGAAGAAATTGACTTTAAATGTAACATTATCAAAGTTATAGAGACCTTTAAAGAAGAGGTAAAAACTCCTTTAAAGAAAGGGATGAGAAAACTAATAAAAAGTTAGAAGAAATGAATAAATTCCTCAAAGATACCCTAGAAAACAAAGAAAAAGGAGTCAAACAGGTAACAGAAACAGTTCAAAACTTGAAAACTGAAATGGAGGCAATGAAGAAAACACAAACCGAGAGATGGCGGGATATGGAAAATCTGGATAAATGAATGGGAACCACTCAGAAAAGTATAACCAAGAGAATACAGGAGATAGAAGAACCAATCTCAGACGCTGAAGATACGATAGAGAAAATAAACTCATTGATAGAAGAAAACAACAAATCCAACAAATTCGCAACACAAAATATCCAGGAAATCTGGGAAACCATGAAAAGAACAAACCTAAGAATAATTGGGATAGAAGGAGAAGAATTCCACTCAAAGGCCTAAAAATATATTCAACAAAATTATTGAAGGAAACTTTCCGAACCTAAAAAAGGATATTCCTATGAAGGTTCAAGAAGCATACAAAACACCAAATAAGCAGAATAAAAAAAAATCCCCTCGCCATATAATGATCAAAACACAAAACATACAGAATAAAGAAAGAATATTAAGAGCCGCAAAGGAAAAAGGTCAAGTAACATATAAGTGTAAACCTATCAGAATTACACCTGACTTCTCTATGGAAACCATGAAAGCCAGAAGGTCTTGGATAGATGTGCTGCAGACACTAAGAGAACATGGATGCAAGCCCAGACTACTATACCCAGCAAAGCTTTCTTTTACCATCGATGGGGAAAACAAGATATTCTAAGATAAAAACAAATTTAAGCAATATATAGCCACAAACCCAGCCTTACAGAAAGTAATAGAAGGTAAACCACGACTAAAGGAAGCAAACAACACCCATAATAACAAAGACATCTAACAACCCTACACCAGATCAACTCAAAGAAGGAAGACATACAAATCATACTACCAAAAAGAAAATAACAGGAATTAACAACCACTGGTCATTAATAACGCTTAATATCAACGGACTCAATTCACCTATAAAAAGACACAGGTTAAGAGAATGGATGCAAAAACAGGATTCTACATTCTGCTGTTTACAAGAAACACACCTCAACCACAAAGACATTATCTCAGAGTAAAGGGTTGGGAAAAGGTTTTTCAATCAAATGGCCCTAAGAAACAAGCAGGTGTAGCTATAATAATAGCTAACAAAATCGGCTTCAAACTAAAATCAATCAGAAGAGATGGAGATGGACAGTTCATACTCATAACAGGAGAGATTCATCAAGATGAAGTTTCAATCCTGAATATCTATGCCCCTAATATAAAAGCACCCAAATATGAAAAAAAAAACATTACTAGAACTCAAAGCACACATCAAACCCCACACTCTAATAGTAGGAGATTTCAAAACTCCTCTCTCACCAATGGACAGGTCAACCAGACAAACTTAACATAGAAATAAGAGAACTAACAGATGTAATGAATCAAATGGACTTAATAGACATCTATAGAACACTCCACCCAAACAGGAAAGAATATACCTTCTTCTTAGCATCTCATGGAACCTTCTCGAAAATTGATCACATACTCGGTAACAAAGCAAACATCCACAGATACAAAAAAGTTGGAGTAACCACCTGTGTCTTGTTGGATCTTCGTGGAGTAAAGTTAGAATGTAACAAAAATTCCACCCCCAGAAAACATACAAATTCATGGAAACTACTGAACCACGCCTGGTTCAAAGAGGAAATAAAGAAAGAAATTAAAGTCTTCCTTGAATTCAATGAAAATAAAGAAACAACATAAAGTAATCTATGAGACACTATGAAAGCAGTGATAAGAGGAAAGTTCATACCACTTAGTTCCCACATACAGAAAACAGAGAAAGCACACATTAGTGACATAACAGCACACCTGAAAGCTCTAGAAAAAAAGAAGCAGACTCACCCAGGAGGAGTAGAAGACTGGAAATAATCAAACTGAGGGCTGAAATCAACAAAATAGAGACACAGAAAACAATCCAAAGAATCAATGAAACAAAGAGCTGGTTCCTTGAGAAATCAACAAGATCGACAAACCCTTATCCAAAACTAGTCAAAAGACAGAACACTCAAATTAACAAGATCAGAAATGAAAAGGGGGACATAACAACAGACATGGAGGAAATTCAAAGAATCATTAGGTCTTACTACAAAAGCCTGTATGACACAAAATTGGAAAATGTAAAAGAAATGGACAGTTTTCTAGATAAATACCATATACCAAAATTAACTCAAGACCAGGTGAACAACTTAAATAGACCTATAAGTTGCAAGGACATAGAAGCTGTCATCAAAAACCTCCCAACCAAAAAAAGCCCAGGACCAGATGGTTTTAATGCAAAATTCTACCAGAACTTCCAAAGGAGCTAATACCTATACTCTTTAAGGTATTTCACATAATAGAAACACAAGTGTCATTGCCAAACTCTTTTTATGAACCTACAATCACCCTGATACCAAAACCACACAAAGACGCAACCAAGACAGAGAATTATACACCGCAATTATAGACAATCTCACTTATGAACATTGATGCAAAAATTCTTAATAAAATACTAGCAAACCGAATCCAAGAACACATTTAAAAAATCATCCATTATGATCAAGTAGGCTTCATCCCAGAGATGCAGGGCTCGTTCAACATACGAAAATCTATCAATGTAATCCATCACATAAATAAACTGAAAGAAAAAAAACCATATGATCATTTCATTAGATGCTGAAAAAGCATTTGACAATTCAACACCCCTTTATGATAAA
Source organism: Ondatra zibethicus (assembly GCA_004026605.1). NCBI lineage: Eukaryota > Metazoa > Chordata > Mammalia > Rodentia > Cricetidae > Ondatra > Ondatra zibethicus. The sequence goes on along the minus strand of PVIU01012843.1, from coordinate 641 downwards.
GGTCTTGGAGAGATTAGGGATACAAGGTTCATATCTAAGTATAATAACAGCAATATATAGCAAGCTGACAGCTCACATCAAATTAAACGGAGAGAAACTCAAAGCAATTCCTCTAAAATCAGGAACAAGACAAGGCTGTCCACTGTCACCATATCTCTTTAATATAGTGCTTAAAGTCCTAGCAATAGCTATAAGACAGAATAAGGAGATCATGGGGATTCGAATTGGAAAGGAAGAAGCCAAACTTTCGTTATTTGCAGATGATATGATAGTGTACATAAATGACCCCAAAAACTCTACCAAATAGCTTCTACAGCTGATAAATACCTTCAGTGAAGTGGAAGGATACAAAATCAATTCAAAAAAAATCAGTAGCCGTATAATACACAAAGGATTAAGAAACAGAGAGGGAAATCAGAGAAATATCACCTTTCACGATAGCCGCAAATAGCATAAAGTATTTTGGGGTAACACTAACCAAGGAAGTGAAAGATCTATTTGACAAGAACTTTAAGACCTTGAAGAAAGAAATTTAAGAGGATACCAGAAAATGGAAGGATCTCCCATGCTCCTGGATTGGTAGGATCAATATAGTAAAAATGGCAATTCTACCAAAGGCAATCAATAGATTCAATGCAATC
>PVIU01012842.1:0-58331 GCA_004026605.1 Ondatra zibethicus | reverse complement strand
AGAAAACGCTATCCTGAGTGAGGTAACCCAAACCCAGAAAGATGATTATGGTATGTACTCACTCATTAGTGGACCCTAGCTATAAAATAAAGGTCACCAAGCACTTAGCTCGCAAGCCCAGAGAAGCTGAATACCTAGGTGAACCCAAGGAAAGCATACACAGAACCTCCTGGAAATTGGAAGCAAACAGGATCATCAATCAAATATTGTTTATAAATGTTCTTTATCATTTAAAGAGGTATATGCTATAGACATGAGTAATTTGCATTGGTATGGATTTTGATTTATTGATATAAATTTAAGGTCAATCTTGTTATATGTATATTTCTGCTCTTGATTAAGGTATTGTGATTGTGTAGTCCATTTAAAAATGTAATGTATAATTAGGAAATATAGGTTGTTAATGAATAATCATTGATAATAGTCAAACTTGTAGTCATGTTAGTTAGATTTTCTAGATATATAGAGGTATATTTCAGTTAGATAGGCGTTCTTCATATCTCTCAAAGACTATAGAATATGACATTTTAAATGTTTTAGTAACTTAGGGCTTTTTAAGACAATGAGACACGTCTGCTCCTGGCAGCAGCAATCTACTTCAGAGGAAGATAGGCATCGAAGAGGCTCCTTATGGAGTTGGTTAGCCATCTGGGCAAGAAACTGCTCTTGCCTGGACTGTTGCATAAACTGGACACAAAGAACCCACAGAGAGAGGACTGCTGAACTTGCCTAAAGGTGAGATGATCCTTCGGGGATCCTGATTCATGAAAGAGTCTGCGAGACATTCTGCAGGATACAGAAGAAAGTGAGTGAACTGTCTTTGAAATTTCCTGCTTCATGAAAAAGTCTGCTGGATACTATGGGCCTATAGGGTGAAGATGGATGCCCCAATGGTACAGAAGAACTTTGGGTGACTGTCCAGGCAGCGAGATGTCTGTGTCATTTCTAGAGTTTTATAAGTTGCTTACTTCTCATTTACTTAGGTAATATTATATCTTTCTAGAGTCTTTGATGGAGTTGAAGAATTTATAGTTATAGTTTTCCTTAGTTATAATAAAAGATAAAATAGATATAAATATTGTAACTGTAATTCTTGCTTGATACCTGTTATATGTAATTTTACTATGTTAAAGCCTTTCTTTTTTGTTTAAACAGAAAAGGGGAAATGGTGTAGGAGGTCCTTCTGTATTTGCGTTGCTTTCATTGGTTAATAAAGAAACTGCTTTGGGCCTGGTGATAGGGTAGAACTTAGGTGGGCAGGGGGACAGAACTGAATTCTGGAAGGAAGAAAGTCAGAGAGAGCCTCCATGGAGCTGCCAAGGTCAGACATGCTGAATCTTTCCCGGTAAGCCATGACCTTGTGGTGACATACAGATTATTAGAAATGGGTTGAATCAAGATGTGAGAGTTAGCCAATAAGAGGCTAGAACTAATGGGCCAGGCAGTGTTTAAATTAATACAAATTCTGTGTGATTATTTCGGAGGTTAAGCTAGCAGGGCAACGGGACACTGCCCACTCGCCTCCTACAACATTAATAGGAGCAAGTTCCTGCCCTGGATTGACCATTTGTCACTTTTGTGACTTTGTGACTTTGGACAGATGACTTCATCTTTCTGAATCTCCCTTCTTTGTCTGTCAAAGGTTATAAAACCATAATTCTCCCATAAACTGTCAAGTAGTATATAAATGTTCATTATTATGTTAATTGGTGACTAGTGTGGGCATGTGGAAACCATGCAGGGTTTCTGCCTAGAAAAGAAGACAAAGTCTGTATCAGTGAAAACTTAGTAACTCCTTTCCCTCACTTAAGACTATACATATGACTCTCATTAGCACAGGATCCTGAGTAAGATATTTCTCAGCATCCTAGTGTTTGAACCCATCCTTGCTAACATGCTACCTAGGAATAGTGATGGACAATAAGCTCCCAACTGTCAAGGTGGCTTGCTAAATACTTTCCCCTCCTATGACTGTCTCTGAACCTGCTTCAGCCCAAAGACCTTGCTTTTGAGCATTAAATAGACTGCTCGTGCCTGTCTAATTAGAGATACTAGTGTGTAGACTGAAGATACAGCAGCCACTTTTGTAAGATAAGAACCTAACAATTTGTTCATTATTTCTCCTTGGCGCCCCAGGGCTTGAAAGAAGGCATGGCAGTCATAGTGAAATCTACAAGTATGATACACTCTGGGAGCTTGGCTATTTGCTCTGCTCCATTGAGTAGATACAGGAAATTGCATTCAGCCCTTCCTTGCTGTCAGCCACCTTCCTTGAAGAAAGGCAACAATGAAAGAAATGGTTTACTCAGTAGACATACTAACCTCGGACTTCTCTTCCTCCCCTGAGGGGGTGGGAGCAAGCATAAATGAAGTCCATCAGTCAGTCAGGTCTTTTTCTTTATACCCAGAATGCCAGATCCATCTAAGAGTCACCACCTTACCTGTCACAGTTGAATTCTCTCCTTTGAGGAAGACCAGCCTGGCGCCTAAGTGTTTCCCACAGTGACAGTGAGGGAATTAACTAGAACACCTGTCAGTCTGAGCACTGGGAGAAACAGCACATTTTCACTTAAGCATGGAAGGAAAGACAGGCTGCCTTTATAATTTCATAGACAACAGCAGCATTGGAAAAAGTAAGAAAAGTCCTTCTGTTGTTCTTGGAAGAGAATCTAGGAAAAATTGATGCTTTGGTTTCTGTTTTGGTTGTTTGATTTGCTTTTTTGTAGGGGGAGGGGCATTGATTGTACAGGCATCCAGTTTGCTCATTTTCTTCAGCAGTGTTATAAATGAACATTTCCTCTAATGGAAGATGGGAATGTTTTATTCCCCATACATGCAACAAAAGTTAACTTTCCAAAGTTTATTCCCCAATTTTTATGACTAATAATTTTTATAGACCACATTGCATGTCAAAGCAGAGCATGCTGTGGGATTTTGTTTCGTTTTAATCACACATACATAGTGCTGGCTTCAGGACCTTTGTTATTTGAAGGTTGTTCTACGGTAAATCTATTTGCCATTTTACTCCCCATCTGCCTCCTTCTTAGGGGAAATATTTTTCTTTTTCTAAATTCCTCCCCTGAACCCTTCTGTGCTTTTCAAACTAAATTGATTCAAACACAGGTAAAGTAACTTTTCCTTTTCTCAGTTCTCTTCCTGAACCCTTCTGTGCTTTTCAAACTAAATTGATTGAAAAGCAGACTCATCTCTCCTAGGTAAAGGGACTGTGTAGCCAAAAGATCTGACTCTAGCCCCCTGAGGAGGAAGAACTGGCTCCCAGTTGCTCTTAGCATTCCTTTCCTTCAGTCTGTTTATCTAAACCACAAAGGATGACTACCCCCTTTCTACCCATCTCTCAGGGAAGGAATTTTTTATTAATTATCTTTGTTCTTTGACAATTTGTTATATATTGTATATAATGCACTCTGCTTACTCTTCTCACCCACAATCTCTTATATTCCTTCCATCCCTGTCAACCACTCCCTCTATCAAGTTCTTTCCCACATTCATATCATGTTTTTTTGTGACAGTAGTCACTGTGCAAGCTATTTGAATATGTATATTTTAGTTATTATGTTTTTCCTAACTTTCCTTCCTCTCTAATCCTCTTTCCCTACCATATATGAAAACACTGGAACAGATTTTTGGATGAGCCAGTTGTGACACCATCTGTCTACCCCATGCAGCCCTTTGGTCTCCCAGTAAATAGAAATGCTTTTGCCTCCTATTTTCTACTTTGGCCCCATTTTTCAAAATACTGTTTAAGTTCAAACCAACTTGCTTTCACTGAAAGCCCTTCTCACCATTTCTCTGAAAATGGACTCATCTTCCCTTCAGAACAGTATTTCAACTCCCCTTTCTTTGCTAGCTGCCTAACCTTCTAGCACTTTCTTTCTTGACTTTATGCCCTTTCAGGCACAATCACATTACAACAGGCTAGCTGAACCTTATAGGTAACTTACTTTCCTGTAGTAGGTGACTACAGTTCAAATCACTTCAACTTTATTATGTTTATTGAGAAAATAAGGTAGTCCTTAATAATTCCAGTAAATCAAAGTTCCCAAGGTTAAATGACCTGCAGTCACGGTTAGGGCTTACATGAGGCAGAACTAGAGTAAAATGTAGTCTTCTTTGTTGTCTAAATCTAGTGATCTTGGCACAGTGCTTAGCTGTCAACTGCACTGCTACCAGCCTTCACTGAGAATCTCTTAAAAATTATCAAAAAGTTTGCTTCAGACAGTGGCTGACATTCCTTGCATTTTTAAAGAACACTGATAACAACATAGTTTGAGCAAGTCTCAACAACAGTTCTTCTTTCTTGCCATTCTTGAATATTTACAAGTCTCATTTCACTAATAATATAGAGATCAGTAGCAAATATACTACCAGTGATAAGAGAAGTAATAATAGTGATATCTGGACAGGGCTTACGTGCATTTATTGAACCTTCAGGCAACCCTTCAGAGGTTGCACTGTTCATCATATTTTACATAACTGAGAAGAGTCAAACTCTGAGAAGGGAAGCCATTGCCCTAAGTCACAGTTCTCCAGGTCTCGATAACCATCCTGACTTCTTGCGCATTTGGCTTACCTCAATTTATCTTTATTTAACAGGCTCCAGTTCATCTTATGGTTAATATTATAATGTGCCCAGTGAATTATGTATTTTTCCTGCTGTTATTTCCTTAATTTGTACAAATTAAATTATGCCAACATATTTAAATTTTTCTTCAAACACACTAGAAGTCACCCAGATAAAAAACATCATAAAACTGACTTAATCCCACAAAGCAAGCTATACTTAAGTGGATTTGATACTTCACAAGAATATTATTGCTGAATATAAATTTTACAAATCAGAAACTTGAAGGCAACCATTTGTGTAGTGCATCCTAGCCTATGTACTTGTTTCTATCAGTGTACCATTTGCTCTTTAGAGTCAAGCTACTCTCTAGCACAAACAGAAATAAAATATAACAATAGCTCTACCCCAGTGATGGCATTTCGCAGTTACAATTCATCTATCATACAGGGATTCCTAGACAGCTTGTAAGTAATAATATGGGCAGCACCAGCAGCCTCTTTTCTGAGATCTATGGGATTTTATGCATCATAGAGTCATCATTTATGGGAGTATTAAGCCAATGAGAGTAGCGTGCTCTAAATGCTACTAGCTAAGGATGAATGTTCAGTGATTATTTGCTCTGCAACAATATGATTTATTTGTTTCTAGCAAGAATTTACATAAAATGTCAACAAACTATCAATTAAATCCTTTCTAGAGTCAAAAATGCAGATAGCATGTGTCTCTTAGATTTGATGATGAACAGATTGTGTTTCCTAGCAAAGTACCTTCTGTAGATGATAATTTCATAGGCAAACATCTGTAAGGGTAATTCACTGTTTATGAGAAATGCTGAATTTGCTACCTAGGATTTAGGAAATGTATTTGATAAACTGTACTTCCTTACAATTTCCCCTGCCATATGGATCAGGTTGGTAAACACCTACATGGGCATCACTTTTTGATTACAGCTGATCTGTGTCTCTACAGAATACTAAATTACGACAATTCTACTCATTAGTTTTCTATTTTTGTTTACAGTTTTACCATGGAACAAACTTACCAAATAATTACAGGACAGTCATATACAGTACTTGTTATGTTTAACCTTTAACGGGGTTAATGAAAAAGTCTATACGAAGAAGAAGATAAAACGGATCAGAGAACAAAATTGGTCGGACAATTATTCCTGAAAGAAAATTTGATTATCTTATCATAATTATACAGAGTAATCAAGGACTTTTCAGTAAAATTTCTCTTACAGATTTAACCAGTGTTTAGGCAATTGATTTTATAACCTGTCAAATGAATGTGTAAATAGTGTTCAGACTGAGCTCATGTAGGAGATTTTCTATATAATTGTCTTAAATATTAATCCTTCTGGACTGTAAAAGCATATATCCCATTCTGGTATGGGATTTTAAAATTATAGTTCCTTTGAAATGCTTATATAATAGTCTATCCAAGGAAGACAACAATTACTAAATATAATTTAGACTATAATTAATGTTAACATTGATAGAGTCAAATAAATGAACTAACTAATGATTGTAGTCTCACCTAATCTGATGACTAGCTCTTACCTAATGACACTGTGAAATATGTAAATTTGTCAGCAGGTGAAAATGCCCTTGACTGAGTAAATTATATGGAGTACTACCTTTCTGAAGCTAATTCAAACCACTAATGGAATTAATAAGAACCATGCACATGTGAGGCTAGCTATTCATAGAACCAAATTAGTCCATAAGAGATATTACCCATTATTTGCTTCCCAGTAATCATTTCCTCTTTTCTCAAGCACAAACCAACCCAGAAAAAAAGGAAGCTAAATTTAATTAGGAAAACTATTATGTGAACAATGAAGGTAAGCTATCCAATGTGCTTCCAAATGCACTCGCAGCCTGTCAAGCAGTTTAAATATTTTCATGTGCAATCTGGGGGGTTACAGCTAGCATATGAGGTGAATTTTAAATTATTTTACAGACGTCATTGGGAAAGTGAGCAATGTGAGTAACGAGGTGACTGGCTCAGTGAATCATGAGGACCTGTCACACATGGGGAGATGTCAGGAAAGAGAAGATGTGAAATACCAGTAACTTAGCAACGGAGTATTTAGTTATCCAGGGAGGGATACAGTGGTCACTCTAAAATAGCTGAATAAATATATGAGTCCTATATATTTTAGGTGAGCTATAAAAGTAAGTCTGTTTTCTTTCAACCTGTTTCATTTTGTGAATATGGTGATTCATTATTTTCCATTGAATTGGATGAAAGCAGGTGAATTTGAGTCATGTGTAAAATTTACACCTGCTTTCTGTATCTTGGGTATACAGAAAAGGGTAACAAAACAATGCATTGGTTTGACAAAGAGATTTCTAGGCTTATCTTTAAAAAGAAATAGCTTTTGACTTTCGTTTGAGAACCAGCATCTTGGTCCTAGCTTTGCCAGTAGAATTGGGATGGGAGAAAAAAATGGTAAAACAAGAAAGTCTGCCATTCTATTTGTAACTTTCTAAATATATGACCAGTGTCTAGAAAAAATGCATCAAAGTGGCAACCTTCTCATAATTAGTATGGTAGGCATCTTCTAGTTTTGAAATGAAACATGAAATAATAAAGAAAAGATAAGACCTTCTCTTACATATAAAAAGCATTATGGAGGCGTCCAGATTAGTACCAACTGGATTTCTCCATGTCCTGAGTCTGAAACATATGGTTGCTTCAGCAATAAGGTTTTACCTTTAAGTTCTAGGAGGCAGCCAAGGGAGATAGCCTTAGGCTATGCTTCTTTGGAAGTTTTTGGACCCTTCCCCTCAACAAAAATTTGAAAGAAATTTTTCCCATGCCTGACACTGGGCTCGGCCACACTCATACATACGAGCAACACTAAATGGACTCAGTAGGTTGTCTGCGTGTGTTTGTGTATATTTGTGTATCTGTGTGTGCATGTGTCTGTGTGTGTAAATATATATACATACATACACATATACGTATACATATATATATATATATGGGATTAATTAGAGTGGCTTAAAGCTATGCTCTGAGTAGTACAACAATAGTTCCTGACAGAAAGGCTAAGAATACAATAGGTGTTAGGTTGACAAGACAGGCAGCATTCCCATTCTGGTGAGGAGTCTTGGAGGATTCATAGAGAACTTATGATCTTCCGTCTACGTTGGAATTATGAAGAGCTGTTGTCTAATACCAATGAAGGAATGTCTTAGCAACAGGGTAAATGAACTTGCCAGTGAAAATGAGGGCAAGCAGGCACCAAGCAAAAACTTCCTTCTATGTTCTTTAATGTGGACTGCCACAAGAAGGTGTGACCAGGATTTAGGGTCCTACCTCCGATGATGAAATTAAGAAAATCCCTCATGAGCATACCCAGCTGCGTGGGTTTTAGCTAATTCCAGATGACAACTAAGATTATCCATAAGGCCATAATAGTGTGTGTGTGTGTGTTAAACAACAATAATTAAAGACTAGGTCCTGAATTTAAAAGGTTATAGGGGACATATGGAAATTAGGAAGGGAATAGGGTGGCATATAAATGATGCAAATACAATACTCATGTATAAAATGTCCAAAATAAGTTATAGTATATTTGAAAAATAAGCCTAAACTCTGTAATTTATCTTACTAAAAGAAACCCACAAGACTGTGCCACAGTTGATTCTTGTAGTTTCAAAAAGGGTACAAATTAAAGGGTGACTCCTAGCCATCTAGTCATATGTCTGGATCACAACAACACTGATACTGAGGTTTTAAAAAATCTAAAAGCAATATTAGAATAAAGGGAATGAGTTTAAAGGGGAGAAAATGGAACTCCCACTGAACTAGTTTGACATCAAGTTCGAAAATTGGGTAAGGCAGAATTGAATGAGAAATTCCATCAATAATACATAATTGTAAAAAACACTTTGTTGATAAAGTAAATGGAAGATTTAGATGCTACATTAAAAATAGGTTGCAGATACAACAGTGAAATAAAAGAGAAATAAGAAAGTGAAATAAGAGAGAAATAAAAGCAAAAGGCATGCACTCTCACAGAGTATGTAGTGATATATATATATATATATATTTACCATATTGCAGTGTACATTTCTACCTCTGATTAAGATACTTATATATTGTTTATGTATTGATATATATTTACCATATTTCAATGTATACTTGTACATTGTTTACATTTGGAGGTCATTGTCCTCATTTATTGCACAGTTGTTTATTGACTTAGTCTTTAAGTTAGATAGGTATTAAGAATTATAGATTAATAGTCATCTATGTTTGTTATATTTATAGTTAGACTAATCAGGTTTTTTACATACATAGAGATTTTATTCTGTATAAATAGATAATCTTCAACCTCTTCAAAGAACTGTAGAAAATGACATTCAATCTAATTTAGAGTTCTGTGGTAGCGAGACACAATCATTTCTGGCAACATCGATCTATTCCCGAGAGATGTTGAGCGCCAAAGACACTCCACTTGGAGCTTGTCTTCTTCTTGGCAAAACAGGCCTCTGGGCAAGGAACTGACCATACCTTAACTACTGACAAAATACATAGTATCAGGAAATGGATAAGCAGAAATGTCAAATCTAGCCAAGACAGGGTAAGACAGTTTTGAAAAATTTCTTGCCTTGAAAAATAATCTGTTAATTATTCTAGGCCTTAGCCAAAGTTGGTTGCTTCAACGTTACAAACGTGACTTTGGGTGATTGCCCAGGTAGCCAGTTGTCTCTGTGATTTGCTGCATGTTTTGGAAGTTGTTTGATTTCACTTCCTAATTATTCAGGTAGCATTATTTCCCTTTTTGGATCTTTAATGGGGTTGAAGACTAGATAAATATAGTTACTTTTCTCTCATGACTTGGCCAAGTTATTTATTATACAAGACTCAAGCTAGTTAGAATAGGATATTTGTTCTTATTGTATATAATTTCATAATAGGTTTAGAACTCTTACTTAAACAAAAGGGGGAGGCACTGTGGGAGTTCCTTCTGCTCCTTCAGCCAATAGCCTTTGAGATACCAGCCCACTGGGGTATGGTCTCTTTCTCTTTAAAAAGCAGCAGCAGCCTCCTCTCCCTCTCTTGCTTCAGACTCTGGTTCAGTGAATAGACTTCTTTCCTGGTCGTGTATAGGGCTGTTGTCTAGGATGGCATTCTGTAAGTTTTTCCCCACAAATAAATGACCCTTTTAATCATAATTCCAAACTGATGTGGGATTGTTTCACACATTAATTACTCAAGAATATTGATCCTAAGACTTTTAAAAGAATATTGACATAGAAAATCAGGCAACACTTTAAAGAATATAGATCATGACAAGTGGATTTTAGTTTAGGTTTGTACAGTCTTTATAATACTTGAAAATGTATATCATATTGCCTTTTATTAAGAGAAGGTAAAAGGAAAAAATACATGATTTTCATAGGATAACTAAGACACTTGAGGAAGTTCAATGCACATTCTTGATAAAATAAAATAAATGGAAAAATCCTTAAAGTGTCAATACGCACTTGTGTCAACCCTAAATTTTCATGAGAAAACTAGAATTTCCATTACAGTCAATAAGAAACTAAGTGTTATTTATACCACTATTGTTTAATATTGTTCTAGAGGTTAGCCGAGACAAAGTAAAGAAAAAAGGGAATTAAAGTAGGAGAGTGGTATGGGAGGCCCTTCTGTCTATATGTTGCTTTTTTGGTTAATGAATAAAGAAACTGCCTTGGCCTGTTAATAGGGCAGAACTTAGGTAGGCAGGGAAAACTGGACTGAATTCTGGGAGAAGGACGGCAGAGATAGTTGCCAGGTAGCCCCGCCAGAGACAGATGCTGGAACTTTAGCTGGTAAGCCACAGCCACGTGGTTATACACAGATTAATAGAAATGGGTTAAATTAATATGTAAGAGTTAGCCAATAAGAAGCTAGAGCTAATGGGCCAAGCAGTGATTTAATTAATACAGTTTCTATGTGATTATTTTGGGGCTGAGCAGTTGGGAACAAACTAGCAGGCCCCTCTTACAGGAGAGGATATGTCAAATGGTTATTCATAAACTACATATGCATATATGTAAATATGTATATATGGATAAATATATAATTATTTTGAAAATCCATGAAAACTAATCCCAAATACTATTATAAATAATACAACTTCTTAAAAATATTTTATTATTTGAGACTGAAATATAACTAAACAATTTCCTCTTCTCTTCCTCTCTTGGGAAGTCCTCACATGTACCCCTACTTGCTCTCTTTCAAATTCATCTCTGATTTTTGTTAATTGTTGTTACATACATATACTTTTAAATACATAATACAGCCTTGTCAATCTTTATAATTTATGTGTGTTTTCATGCTGGCCATTTGGTATTTGGTAACCAATTGGTACATTCTTCCTTCAATTAGGCTATTTCGCCCACTCTCAGTATTGCTTAGTTGCCTATAGTTCTTTTTGTAGAGTTGAAGCCTAGTGAGGTTTCCCCTGTCTACTTTGGCATGTCAACTGTTGTTGTTCTTATCAGTTCATAATTAGGAAGTCATGTTATTTAGACTTTATGGGTGTAGCTTCTAACATTCCACCAAACTCTCCTATCCTGACTCTTAGAATCTTTCTGCCTATCTTCTGCAATGATCCCTGAGCTTTTTGGTGTGTGAGTGTTTTATAGATATATCATTAGGACTGGCCTTCACAACTTTCCATTTTGATTGGTTGTGGTTTTCTGAAATGGTCTTTATCTGTTTCAAAGAGAAGTTTCCTTGATGAGAAGTGAGGACTATTTATCTAAATATTTATTTAGAATGAAGTTAAAGATTAACTACATTATTAAAGTGACAGTTGTAGGTTCTTTAAGACTCATTTCTTCACTATCCCTGAGTAGCTGGCTAGGTTTCCACCACCAAGCATGATTTCTCTCTTATTTAGTGTGTCTTATGTCCAATCAATGAGCTGCTGGTTACTTCTAAAGTATACATACCACTGCTGTACCCATAGGATTAGCATGCCATGCTCATCAATTTTGTGGTTAATGGGCATCATAGCTGGGTTAAACTGTTAATTGCTTTCTTTCTTCTGATACTATCAAAGGTAGTCCTCAGGAAAGAGACAAATCAGGTCTGTTCCAGCTCATAGGCCTCTGAACACTGTGCCTGAAATGCATCTTCAGCAATAGCATATTACCTTTCACTTTTTGGAGGACAGGTGACAACCAAGGGCAATAGCAGTAACCTATAATATTTTGGGAGTCTTTTATAGACCAACAATTCAAATGAGGGATTCCATGCTTGCTGATGGGGTTTTCATCACATGGTCCTTAGTTCCTGGAGGGAGCACTGTCAGTCCAGATGAAAAAATTCTATTTATAAATAACACAACAATTAGGCAACATTTCTTTTTATAAAATAAATATCTGGAGTAGATACTTATAGATTATTTACATATTAAAATATAAAAGAAGTAAGTAGTTGGTTCTATCCTAAGACTCTGGGTCATCCAGCCTCTGAGTCCTGGTGCTCTAGGCATTATCAGAGGTAGGCTCACTTTCGTGGCATGGTCTGAGCCTGGATCAGTCATTAGTTGGCCACTCCCAAAATCTCTGCACCACCCTTATCCCAGGACATCCCATAGGCAGACAAACTGTGTAGATGGAATGTTGTGTGGCAGAGTTGGTGACCCAATCCCTCCACTAGAACTCTTGCATGACCACAAGAAATGGCCAGTTCAGGCTAGATATCCCCTATTGCTTAGAGTCTTAGCTAGGGTTGTTTTTGAAGATTCTTGGGAGTTTCCCTTGCATCAAGTTTCTACCTCAACCTGAGATGCACCCCCTTTCCATTAATCTCTTCCAGTTTTCTCTCCCATCTCTAACCAACCTGAACCCTCATGTTCTCATCCCCACTCGCTCCCATCCACCCATGAAATCTCTTCTATTTCCTTTTCCCAACAACAATATAATAATGTCCAACAATATGCTGCTATAAACACAGATTAGTACCTGGCCCAATTGTCATCAGACAGGCTTTATCTTTCAACTGATAGAAACAGCTGCAGAGATCCACAGCCAAACATTTGGTAGAGCTCAGGGAATCCCACTAAAGAGAGAGTTGAAGGATTATAGGAGTCAGAGGGGTCGAGGACACTGCAAAGCAACTCACAGAATCAACTAACTTGGGCTCATAGGAGCTCACAAAGACTAAACCAACAACCAGGGAGTCTGCATGGGACTGACCTAGACACTCTGCATATATGTTACAGTCATTTAGCTTGGTCTTCTTGTGGGACTCCTAACAGTAGGAGCAGGAGCTGTCATTGACTCTTTTGCTGGCTTTTGCAACACTATTTCTCATAATGGGTTGCGGTGCCCAGCCTTAACACAAAGGGAGGTGCTTAGTCTTACTGCAACTTGAGATGCCATGTTTGGTTGATATTCATGGGAGGTCTGACATTTTTTGAAAAAGAGGATTGGGTAGCAGAGGGGAAGAGAGAGTGAGGGGCCGGGAGGAGAGGAGGAAGGGGAAACTGTTTGGTATGTAAAACAAATAAATTAATCTTAAAAAAGATAAAACAACTAAGTATAAGATGTAATGTTCTAAAGATTCCATTTATATTTTATGTAAGTCACAGTTTATGATTTAGTTTAACAGTAAAACTATCATGGATATATGATCAAGCTAAAGCACTATGAGAGATAAAAATAACACTACAAGTGGAAAGCCCTACCATTCTTGGGAGGGAAGAAAACATCACAAATATTCTCTTTACTCTTAGTTAACCTTGGTTCCTCAACTCACACCATATGACATTAGTCCCACACACATTAAAAAGTAAAAACATTAGAAGGATGAGAGAACTGGCGTCTTTTAAATTCCAGGCCATGTCTCAGAATGAACCAGCAGAGTTAAGAAATACTCAGGGGAATTTCAGAGATTTTTAACAAGAGGAGTAATTTAAAATGAAGAGATACCTATCTTAGAAAGACCAGGAAGATGTCTAGCATCTGCAAAGCCCTGGGTTCAATCTGAAGGACTGAGGGGAATAAAGACAGAAAAGGGAAAAGGAAATTCAAAAGTTTATGAGTTAGTATCAAGGCTCTGAGTGATGCCAATGATGTTATATTTTGACAAGTTCCAATTTATATGTTGTGTAATATTCAACACTATTTATCTCATAGCATACAAGTCACCAATAAATCTGTGACATGCTGGAGGTCTCAAAATAGTTGACTAAATTTCCCCAATCAGTCACTTAACTATTATTTGACACAGGATTGGAAATATGCTTGTTAAAATTTAAAATACAAGCACAGTAATACCAAACATTTACTTTAGACGGTTTTTAGTTTTTGTTTGTTGTTTGGTACCTGTACTCTGAAACTTTGAATCATCTGGGTCAACCGTTCCCATTGGAGATTTTTCAGGGGGCCTTCCTTGATCAAAACTTAATTCTTAAACCAAAATGAATCCACAGCCTCTCACTTCTTGTGGAAAGAAAAGCAAAATCTCTTCTCCAAAGTAACACACTTTTTGACTTAAATTTTGAAGTCAAGGAATTTTCAAAATACATAGGTTGAATTAATCTAGCATCATTAATAATCAAACATCTTTTAGCAGCGATTGTTCCTTCCACAGCAGTCAAACAATTCAAAGACAACACAATAACATACAGTATCCAGATTCTCTGTGCATTTTCCATCTTTACATGGAAACTAGGCTGGGCCAGATGGATATTGGGAGTGAGGTTTTTCTCCTGAACCCAGGTGGCTAGTTTTGGGTTCCAATTACTAGAGCTGGAATTCCAATCCTAGCTCTGGCCAGGGCTGGTGGCTAGAAAGCCTCAGGCAAATGGCTCTTTTATAAATTTGGGCCCAAAAGAGTTGGGTGCCAAATGAAGCATGATTAAAAAAAGCACAATTAATAAAAAATCAGGGTTAGAAATTGGGGTTCTACCTAAGGATCTGAAAAGTAAAACAGCCAGCCACTGGCTCTTACTTCAACCTCAGTCTGAAATGGCGAATCTGCCTCCCAGAATCTCAGAATGAGACTGTGTGTTGAAAGCTGTTTTCTCCCATTTTATAATCCTCTCTAGGGCTCAGATTAAAGGTGTGGATAACCATCATTAAAGGCATGTACCACCCAGTTTCTATGACAACTAGTGTGGCTATTGGGATTAAAGGTGTATGTCATGGCTACTGAGATTAAAGGTGTATGTTACCATAACCTGGTCTGTAAGGCTGAGCAGTGGGACTGTTTTGTTGCATGAAGAGGAGCGGGCTGTGTCCTGCTGCCCAAATCCCGGCCGCTGGCCTGCTTTTGGTCCCAGCTAGCTTATACCCAAAATAATTACACAGAAACTGTATTTATTTAAACTCTGCCTGGCCCATTAGTTCTAGCCTCTTCTTGGCCAACTCTTACATCTTGATTCAGCCCATTTCAAATAATCTGTATTCACCATGAGGATGTGGCTTACTGGCATGAGTCTAACCAGTGTCCATCTTGGGCTGGAGCAGCATGGCATCTGCCACACTTCCCTTCCTCCCAGCATTCTATCCTGTCTACTCCGCCTACCTGGTTTCTGTCCTATCAGAAGGCCAAGGAAGTTTTCTTTATTCAACCAATGAAAGCAATACAAATGAAGAAGCACCTCCTACACCACTGTTTTACTCTCAAATCTTCAGGCAGTCTTTATTTATTAAAATACAATTGAAATGCCACTACAGGTACCTAGTTCTATCATAAAAATTTCACATATAATAAGCCATAGAATCACCAAACTAATGTTTGAAAAGAAATCTAAAATCATCCTCCCATTAGAGATAATGAAATTGAAACACTTGGAGTTTGCAAATTCGGTAGTTAACCAGAAGCAGAGAGAGTCACGATCACAATCTAGGTAGTCAGTATCCATTGTCAATTATGTATTGTGCATAAGGACATGGGATTGAAGGTTTTGGTTTTATGTGACTATTAGGGACATAGCCCCTGACTCAGTGGACAACAGAGAAACTAAAAGGGATGGCTAAGAATCCCACAGGACAGAATCAGGAAAACAGCCTGCTATATAGACCATGCCTAACAAAATGCAGTTTCACGGCAGTGTTAATTATATGAGGATACTCTGGAGTACCTTGATATCTAGGTTAGACAAAAAGGGGTAATCAGTGACATATATGTTACACAAACACACACACACACACACACACACATAGAAAGAGAGAGAGATAGAAAATATTTTGTCAAAGTATCTGTACTGCTCTGTGTTTACAACAGCAGTACATGAATCAATCGTTGGGTTCCTTATCACGTTTACAAATAATCGACTTATTTATGTTTTTGCTTAATGTTTTGTAATGTATGTGGAATGATCATTGTGTTCATAAACTATATTTCTTAAATGACAAATGATGTTGAACATCTTTTGTGAGCTTATTTTCCATATGTGCTTTTAAAATATGTCTACTCATATCATCTGTCAATTAAAAATCATTTGCTTTTTTTTACCTTTGATTAGATCTTGAGTTTTTGTTATATTTCTAGATTATGATATTTTTGTCAGATAAGTAATTTGAAAATATTTCCCCAGGACTGTAACATGTATTTATATTTCTCTTGGTGCAGTCCTTTAAGGGTATGATTTATGATTTTTATAATATCCACTATATCTTTTGTTTCTCTTTAATGGGCCATGATTTCAAAGTAAAGTCTATTTTTTTTCATTAATCCCAAGATTGTAATATTTGTTCACCATAGTTTTTGTTTCCATATAAGAATTTTGTTTAAGTCACTGATTCATTTGAATCAGTTTTGGTATGTAGCATGAGATTAGTTTTACTATGTTTTAGAACTACACCTCAAATACTTTTTATCTTCTTTTATTGAATTTCTTTTGCTTTGCATTTTGTAAAAAGTTAAATGAGTAGTTTTCTTGTAAGCAAGTACACATTTTCCCATTAGTCCACGCCCCAAACTCTTTGTCAGTTCCATAATTTCTTGATGTGTATAGCTTTAGAGTAAGTCTTAAAATAGAGTAGCTTGAATCATCATCTTTATTTTAAAGGGTTTAACTAGTTGGGCTTCTTTTCCTTTTCACATGAATTTTACTGTTTACATTTGCAAAGAATCTAGCTGGAGTATTTGTTGGCATCACAAGACATTTAGGGACCATTTTTCTTATGTCTTTAAAGTTATGAATGCAACTTCTTTGTCATCTCAAGAAAACACTGTTTCATAACAGTACTCCGTAACTTCTAGCTTTTATAATCTTTCTGTCCCTCTTTCTTCTGTGATGGTCGCCGAGTCTTGGGAAAAAGGGTGTGCTGCAGATGCCCATTTAGGCCTGAACATTCCTTTGTGGAAGTTCTCCAACTGCATGTCTTTGTCTTCTATACTAAATAATCTCATCAATCAAAGAGGAAAAAATAAACTACCACATTCAAGAGTAAATTTAAAACAGTAACATAAATGAATCATTCAGTAAATACTAGCCCCTGTCCTCGTGCATGCTCTTACTGGATTGATATGCTTACTTTTCTTATTGGTCTTCTGAATCTCTACATTTTCAAAATATACCTTTGAACTTCATATTTCAACCGTTTATGGATTATCAGTTTGATTTAGCTGGAGTTTAAATTGCCCTTATGTTTTTCTTAATTATTAAATATATAATCACCATAAATATCACTATCATGTATGCTATGTGTATATAAATATTCATGTGTATGCAAATGTATATGCAAGTACACATGCATGCATGTCTATGCACACACATGTGAATAACAGAGCTTGACATGGAGTGCCATTTGCTCTCAGCCTTGTTTTATTGGCACAGTGTTTCTCACTGAACCTATCACTTATTTAGCTAGACTTATTTAGCACTGCCATGAGTGACTTTTTTATGTAGGTATTGAGGATACAAACTCAGATCCCCATGATTGCAGGGCAAGCACTGTAGGAACATAGCTGCCTCCGCAGTAGCCCTGCATATCTTTAATACAATGAAGGTGTTTGATTTTTAGACAAGGTTCATAACACTTTGAAGCTTTGCAATTTGTCATATTTGTTGAATTAACCCAGAGCCTAGCCATGTTGATTTTTGTCTGCTACATAATGGTCTCTGTGGGTTGCTTGCAAATTCCTTACCAAGTTTTGTTTTGTTTTGTTTTGTTCCAAGATTTTTTTTATAATGGTTTTCCTTCAGGATAGCAGAAGACACTAGATAAGCAAGAGCTACTGGCAAGGGTGCTGTGGTAGGGGTGGGGCTGATGTGTGGTATCACTGGCAGGAAAGAGGAAAGATGTAGGTGGCTATTGTCTACTATTAAACCACTGGCTGACAATTGACTGTCAACAAGAGTTATAAAGTGATTACATGCAACAACCTGAACCCCAGGCCTGAGAAAGGTGTCTGTGTAAGTGGAGATCCCTTCAGCCCAGTGATGCATTTGCCTGCTAGAACCTCCCCAGTGAGGGCTTTGATATCTTTCTTTTTGAATCTTCTATTGAGCCCAGAAATAATGAGAGAGCAAAAGTACAGCCAGATTATTGGCTGGAGGCCTCTTTCCATGAAAATAGGTATTACTTCTGATCTGCCCAAGCAAACCAGCCTTCATTTCTTCTAAAGGCAGTTGTCATGAACTCCTCATTACCATATTTCTCTTGATGTGATAAGTGTAAACTACAAGAAAGTTCCCATGTTTGAAAAGCTGCAGCAGCCTTTAGCAGTGGAATGCTAACACCCGGCAAAGCCTTGGTTGGACTCTGGGTTATAGGAAAAGTACCCTTATTCTCCCCTTGGCCTACAGTTGCTGTTTACTAGTGCCTTCCACTCACAGTCCAACCTGGCTCTCTAAAGGACAGTTCTGTTGCTACGTCTGCACTATGCAAGTCTCCAGCAATAGAACAGGAACAAATCCCCTTGGTAATTTTTAGAACATGATAATAAATTTCATGTTGCCCTTTTAGGAATAAAAAAGACTGACAATTTTGTTTTATGCTCTACTTTGAAAGATAACTACCAATTTTCATTATCTTACATATATTCTGATCACTAATATTCTGCCTACTACTAGCACAGCTAGACCCTGTGCCTAGGCCTGCTCTATCCTGTAAACTCTTAGATACCTTGTATAAAGTATACACTAAATAAGTGATATTTGAATGAACAAGATTAGATGTAGATCATGAAATGTACTGCTTGGAGAAAAAACAATGAAGGTATGGCATTCCTTATGTTGATTTGCCTGAACTGCACAGAAAGGTGCAGCTGGAGAACAACTATAAAAGAAGCTGCTCATTTTAGGAGGACATAGAACAGCATTCCACCTAAAAAAATAACTGCAAAAGAAAAAGAAGCATGGCCATAACATTATGAAAGACTCAGGATGTGGCTCGAGTCTTTTAAATGTTAATCATTTAAGTATAGTTTATGACACAATAATTTGAAACAGAAGAGCTAGATACATGATAGTGTTATAAAAAAGAGTGGTACTACTCTGTTGTCAAACTTGGCTTAAGAATTAAGAAGACAAGTTCAAAGGTAAGACCTAAACAGCAAGAATCTCAGAATCCTCAGATGTTTGAACTGACCAGTGAGCAGAAACTGTAACTAGACTTCTATTTGATCCCGATCTGTGTAAAACTAGTTTCCCAAAGGCCAGTTCTTGTATTTCTACCCCTTGAATTTGTGTTAATCTTACCTTTATCAGAGACACCAAACAATTTAGCATTGTACAGTCTAATGGCCTTTCTCAGCAACGTGGGGAGTCTCCTGTTCTGACTAATTTGACCTTATTTATACAGGCTTTCTGATGAGGACTGAAGTTTACAAGGTCAGCACCTGTTAGGAATGCCAAACATGTCTGCTCCATAAACTATGGCCTCCATCAGGTTGCAGCAGTTTGTCACTATGTAGTTTTCTTCTCTTTCACTGCTCTCTATGAGGAGGTTTCTCTGAAGTGTATGAGGATAGGATGTGTGGGAAAGTAGTGACCCAAAAGAATTTGTACAGATGCTGCCAGATGTGGTAGTGCACTGCTTCAATTCCAGCACTCTGGAGGCAGAGGAAGGCAGATCTCTCAGTCAGAGGCCTGTATGGTCTGTAGAGTGAGCTCCAAGACATCCAAGGCCACACAGAGAAACCCTGCCTTGAAAAACAAAATATAAGACAAAAACCAAACAAAAAGTTGCACAGACTCTTGACTCCTTGTTATAAAAGTTCTCATTACGTTCATTGTGGTCTGATTGAGCACACGACATAATTCTGTGGCACTGATGATCATGCTTCCCACTTGTAACTTTGAACTAGGCTCTTTTCCTGTATAAACTTGGTTTGGGGGCTTTCAGGATGAAAATAACCTATATGAGCCACACATTTTCTACCCACATTTCTAGAGCAAGGGCTAGTTTTTCCAGATTTCCTGAAACAGTTTCTAGCCCTGAAAAGTTTGAATAAAGCCAGCAATTACATATTTAAAGAAGTTATTGCCAGGAGTTTAGTGACAAGTCAGTGAAAGCATAAATTCGTTTTAACTTTTAAAAGAATTAGTTTTCTTTTGTATAGTGCATTGCATTTGGTATTGGGCTGTTGTTATGTCATTATTTGGAAGTTGTATTTAATGTAACAGTTGATTTTTGACTTCCTTTTTGCCAGTACGCACAAGAATCAGGGCTCCAATCTCTGGACGCTATTGTAAAAGCATTACAAACAGAAGAATGTTCTTTCAGTCAAGTGTGGGACAGTGTTCTAACCACTAGAAAGGCTTAGCAGGAATAGTTAGTGATCAAACCCAGAGAATTCTCTGCATCCACTGTAGTTGGACTTTTCAAGTCAGCCAAATTAAGATGTAAGCTGCCTCACTGTGAGGCAGGAGGCTCTCCTCCTACAGCCTCCCCAAGCCTGATTTTTGGAAGAATGATGAATTTCCTCAGCCAATTTGATTGTCTATGTTTATATCACACACAGAGACACACACACACACATGCACACACACATGCACGCACGGGAGCCGGAGAGAGACAGAGACAAATCCAGTCAGATATTTGTCTTCTTTTACATATTGTTGACTATACAGAGACAAACAATGTACAGCTCACTCCCCTGCCCCTTCCTAGAAATCCCCTTTCCATTATTCTAGGTAGTGAACATCCCACCTTAAACAACTGAGTATTCATTCACTGCTTTCTAAGATAGAAAAGTCAGAGGTTGAAGGGCTCACATGATTGGAATTTCTCTCTTAGTTTGAACCAAAATTGTTCCCTAATACCTTTTACTCATAATAAAACAGAAGGACAGGGAGTCCTGAGTGTGACAGGAACTTTCCCACCTCAAGTATGTATTTAGCTTGGAGAGATAGTCTGACAAAAATCAACGGCCCTCAGAGCCAACCAAGACTTCTGGGATTTCTGTCTCTTGAAGTTAAATAAGAAATTAAAGGGCAATAGGAGGATGAGTTTAGAAAAGAGTTTTATTATAGGATTACAGACATGAGTTCAAAAGGAAAAGAGGGAGAGGCTGGTGTATCAGAACCACCAAGCTGCTACTCTAGTGTCTTTTATGGGACTTAAGTCAAAACTGGTGTGAGATATAGGGATATGAGTGAGTCGGTCCAGTCAATCCCCCTATTAGAGGTCCAGATGATACTCAGTTTCAATCAAGTTCTGCATAGGTTCCAGTTAAGATTACTCATTTAAGTTGTGTAGAAAAAGAAAGAAGATATCAAAAAACTAGGTTAGAAATCAGTGTTATTTTCTAATATTATTGGCTTCTGCTCAAGAAAGAACCAAGGACATTCCTAGTTTGGGACCAAGGTAAGAATGCCCACTTTTGAGGTTTTTGCCCTAAAACTGCTTGATCAGTTTCTGTCTCCTGTTCTCCTCATAGGACTTGTCCATAAAGCAGATCCCGAATCTCTTCCTCTGACAGCCTTCACTTGTCTGCCAACATTATTTTGACAGCTTCTAACTCTCCTTCTCTAGAGTATTCCTGTGCTCCTGCTGAAATGGCAGGTCTAGGGTAATTTCACATGGTTGCGTTTTCATAGCACATCCAGCAGAATTATTACCTTCTACATTGTGGGGATTGTAATCAATGTTACCTAAGATAGGATGGGTTCTTTCAACTCCAAAAACATTTCCAATTGAAATTAGGTGATCAACTCAAATCTTTATGGGACTATGCCATGAATTATACCAAAATTAGGTAGTCTTTTGCACTTGGTTCATTCACTCCTAATAAAATCCATCCTATGGCCAGGCGGTGGTGGCACACGCCTTTAATCCCAGCACTTGGGAGGGAAAGACAGGCGGATCTCTGTGAGTTCGAGGCCAGCCTGGTCTACAACAGCTAGTTCCAGGACAGACTACAAAGCTACAGAGAAACCCTGGCTCGAAAAGCCAAAAAAAAAAAAAAAAAACCATCCTATGGGCTTCAGGCCAGTGTTTCAAAATCACTCCACATCTGATTAATCTTGTCCTGATACATTGACTTTTTACATGCTCTTGCAAATTATTAGTTGAATGATATGACTTTTTAAAGTGTCAAAACATGGTGTTATTATTATTTGACTTTTGTTTTTAGGGAACTGGTCAATTGAATATTGTGTGACTTTCCCTTGGGAGACAAAGATACACCTATTTACTTATTGAGAGAATCATCAATAAAACAAAGAAGGTATTTCGTTCTAGTCCAGACTGGTGAACCAATGAGTTTATAAGGGTTACTTATAGAAGCATTGACTTCTCAAAAGTAGCTGCATCATAAAGCTATCCCACTCTATCATGGCCTACTCATGGTTAGCTGTATCACTGAAGAGAGATATATTCTAGAATCCTCCCCTTGCACACACACAGGACCACATGCAGATGGGGCAAGAAGACAGGGTAAATGGGATCTCAGATGACTCTGTCTGGTCCTTTCCGAAAATGTTAATTGTGCTGTACCATTACCACAGGCCTAGCTTTGGGCTGTATTGTTCTGCTTACTTCTTTGTAATGACCAAGAGCCAGGGTCCTCTGTAGTTCACCTCAGTGATTCTGCTTGAGGATGACAATGACATGTCACCCTGGGAGGAAATTGTATACCTCCCAGAGGACTACCAACGAAAGAACCTTGTGGTACACCTGTGCAGATGTTCCTTCTAAGTTAAACTTGCTTATTTAGAAATTTGTGTAGCTTTTTCTATGATGGGACATAGTAATATACTTTCCACATTTCTATCCTATTATGCAAGACATTTATGTGACATTTGCTTTGCTGTAGCCAAGATATAGTATGCCAATACCACCTTCCCATACTTCCTGGAAGGAGCCTGTGTTCTGAGTGGTGTCAGTATGCTAATTTTTTATGATGGGACTATAAAGGCTCTTGAGTGAAGCATGAATAGTAAAATCTCAGGGCCAGAAGCTGGGGTTCAAACTGAAGATCCAAAAAGCAAAACAGCCACCACTGGCTCTTACCTCGACCTCAGTCAGAAAATGGCCATCCTGCCTCCTGGAATCTCAGAAGGAAACTGCTTCGGAAAGCTGTCTTCCCCCATCTTATATTCCTCTCTAGGGCTGTGCCTAAAGGTGTGCACGACCATCATTAAAGGCAGGTACTGCCCAATTTCTGTGGCAACTAGGGTGGCTACTGGGATTAAAGGTGTGTGTCATTGTGGTTACTGGGATTAAAGGTGTGTGTTACCATAATCTGGTCTGTAAACCTGACCAGTGGGACTGTTTTAATCTCAGATCTTCAGGTAGGCTTTATTTATTAAAATATATTTGAAATGTCACTATACTTGAGTCCATTCCTAATCGTATATAATGCATAAACATCTTAAAGATAAAGTTCACTTGTTCTGAAAAATGCAATATCTATCCTGGGAATGACCAGAGAAGAAAGAGGCTAGAACCTCTTCTCATGTGCCCTGCTTCTTTCTATGAGAAATCTCATGTGGAACAGCCAAATTCATGGGCACTGAGTAAGATGTTCCCTCCTATAGAAATGATCCTCCCAAACCCTTGACTTCTGGAAAAAGATACACTGGAAAACCTGCATTCCTGTTTCTACAGTGGCTGCACACACTGGAAAACCGGCATTCCTGTTTCTACAGTGGCTGCACAGTAGTGCGGCTGCATTCCTGTTTCTACAGTGGCTGCACACACTGGAAAACCTGCATTCCTGTTTCTACAGTGGCTGCACACCCTGGAAAACCTGCATTCCTGTTTCTACAGTGGCTGCACAGTAGTGCGGCTGCATTCCTGTTTCTACAGTGGCTGCACACACTGGAAAACCTGCATTCCTGTTTCTACAGTGGCTGCACAGTAGTGCGGCTGCATTCTGAGGATAAAACATTCTGAGGAGTGGAAGCCTGGACAGACCACAGCCATCTCAGGAATCCCCCAGTGACTAACTGGCCCTCGCCCTTTGTAACTCACAAGCCTGCTCCACTTTTTTCATTCATTTCCAGTGAATAGCTCTAAGAGGGCGAGCGATAATATGCTAATGCTTCTGCCTCTCTCTCTCTCTCTCTCTCTCTCTCTCTCTCTCTCTCTCTCTCTCTCCTATCAGAGACAGGCAGCTTTGCACAGACCAGTTAGAAACTGATAACAGACTGAGGACTTAGCAACGATTTGGTCTTCATTCAGCTGTCCTTCTAAGCTGAATCCTTGGGTGACCACTCTTGTGTATCTCAAAGCCCTTGTCCTTTTTGCTTTGGAGAACTGTCAGAGTCCATGGATACAGAGCCTACGTCATTTGTTTTTATGGTAAGGTGTGTCCACCACCACACCCTGTTTTCTCTCAGGAGGAAAGGAGCACATTAGCTAAAAAGATACACATTCTTGTGTAATGTCAAGATCTCTTTCATATAAACCGGTCATGTGGATTTGGGGTTTTCAGGATTTCAGACCCTCATGTCCCTGCATCCTTAGGCTGTGCTGACTTGTAAGAGTGTGCAATGCCAAAATATACCATGTCACTTCTAAGAAATAAATACCCTAGAAAGTAGGATGTCAGAGGCTGTGCAAGTCATTTGTTCTAAATCTTAGTGAAAAGAAAGCCTTAACGCTATTCTGTGGGTCTTCTCTACTTCTGTCTTAGAATACTGAGTTATTCAAACTTACTACTCTTAATCACAGGATTTTGTAAATGCTTCCAAAATTGTGATAATATTTTTGATATCTCATTTGAAAGGAAAAGGGGGATGGGTACCCCTTTATCTCATCAGCTCTGAGCAGAGCTTGCATAGCTTGTTATGAAGTATAGATCTAACAGTACATATCAGCAATATTATAGACAGATTGTGGGGCTAGGACTGAGGAGTTTTGAATGTATACAGTACCATATATTCTCTAAAATTCTTATACATGCTTCTCTCATGGCAGGCTTCTGACATAGCAGAGCAAGTAAAATTAGAGATTAATAACATGGGTAGTTAAAAATAAATCTAGACTGTCCAAGCCAAGGCCTGCATGTTGCAAGTGGAAAAACAGACTTGGAGTTGTCAAATGGGCAGTAAACTTCACTAGGATAACTCAGGAAGCTCTTGGTAGGGATCAGATGGAACTTAAGCTCCTTTCGTCCTATTATTGCCTTTTGGGCTCCTGTCTGTAACTAAAAGAGTAATGGAATATAAGCAGTACCACCACAATCTCCTTTCGCTAAAACATCATTTGAAAAATTGTTGTAACTATCTCATAAGTCTGAACTCCTTGAAGGTAAAGAATTTGTTTGTTTGTAGTATTAACATGTTATTTCATTATTTAGTTACTGTGTGAAATGTAATATACTTTTCTGAAAATCACGCACGCACGCACACACACACACACACACACACACACACACACACAATTTTTCCTCTTACAATCCCACTCACTATGTGTGTTTCATACAATGATTTCCTCCAGCTCCTGTGTTCCTGGAACTTTTGAAACAAACTTGAATGTCAAGAAGAATAAGCTTTTTAGTGAAGGAACTTGTAGCATGAATTCTAATAGGTCTTAATAATAAAAAAACAGAGTCAGATATTAGGTGGTGA
Source organism: Ondatra zibethicus (assembly GCA_004026605.1). NCBI lineage: Eukaryota > Metazoa > Chordata > Mammalia > Rodentia > Cricetidae > Ondatra > Ondatra zibethicus. The sequence goes on along the minus strand of PVIU01012842.1, from coordinate 32,745 downwards.
AAGCTGAAAGGTCAGAGAAACAGAGCAGTCAGCTACTAATTCTTACTCTACAAAATCCTCAGAATCAAGGGGGCAAGGTTGTGTCTCTATGAATCCTCAGACTGAATGCTTTGAGCTTCTGTCTCTCCCAGCATATATTCCTCTCTCTGCTCAGTCATATCCCTTCCTGTCTCCACCTCCCTAGTGATGGGATTAAAGGTGTGCAACTCCCAAATACTGGTATTAAACCTGTGAGACACCACTGCCTGACTCTGTTTCTCTTTGAAACTGGATCAATCTAGTGTAGCCCAGGGTGACCTTGAACTCAAAGAGGTCCAGCTGCCTCTGCTTCCTGAGTGCTGGGATTAAAGGTGTGTGCCAAATCTGCCTGCTCTCTACGGCTATCTAGTGGCTCACTCCACACTCTGATCCTCAGGCAAGCTTTATTTGTGAAAGCACAAACAAAATATCACCACAATATCTTGATTTGATCATGTCTGTATCAAGGCTTATGGCAATATGCTAGTTACTTGAAAGGCAAACTCCTCTGACAGCATGGAGTACAATTGAGGTTGGGAGAACGTAGAAGAGCAGACAACACCATCTCTCCCTTTGCTTACAGGGGAGCCAACTTCTATGTCTTAAACTGGGCAAAGCAGAACTACCCCACAAATTATTCAGATTTTTTGAAGTCCCAGTCAATAAACAGGTATGATTAATGTGGTAAAAATTTGGGTGTTTTGTGATGTTTCCTGGATGAAACTTTTAATGCTTGAGATGACGTTATGATTTGTCTACCCATAGTCAGAATGGCATAGAATGCTGTCGCTTGTAAATACATTATTTCTCAAGTACTAAAAAGTAAAGCATCATTACTTAGCTCTTTTTTTTTTCATTAACCATCTTCTCTACCTTAAAAAGAGGAGGTATACTTACTTACTTTAGTGTCTTTGGAACTGACCCCCAGCACTCAATTCCAGCTAAGCATGATATTTTAAGTAAACAATCTCATTTCTCAGAACACTGATTTCTTTAGGGCTCTAATAGACGTTTGATTACCTGCTTTGTCTCTTCAGGAAGAGCAAAGGAGCATGGAAGTAAAGAAGAGATTCTTTAGGGAGGTCCAAGGCAATCTTAAATGCATGCATATAATTTTTTTTTAAGATGCTTGGTGTTGAGCACAGCTGCTCAGCATTTAGCTCCAGTTGCAAAAAAAAAAAAAGTACATTTTTTTTTCTGAGCAGGTTCTCATCTCTAGGTGCTGAATGGGAAAATAATCAATATATACTTGCATAAGCATGCATATGTGTTCTTATCTCAGGAGTAGTAAGAGGAGAACAATAGATTCATATTTTTCAAGCATTAAAAATGAATAACAATGGAAAGTCTACTGTAACTTGACATGTTACTTGTCTAACTCATTTTCAGACGCAAAAGAGATTGCTCTGAAGTTTCTTACCAAAGATATCCTTTCAGGAAACTATATTTGAACTACATTGCCTCCACTGTAACCAAATGTGTCTGTGGCAATATAGACTCAGTAAGCATTTTCATGAAATTTCACATTTACAAATGCAAAGAATTAGCTCAAACTGAAAATGCCATGATATATGCATTTTTGGACTGTCCAACAAGGCGGCATATTCCATTGGTAATTCAAGATAATCTGTTTCATGGCATATGAAGTAAATCCAGAAGAGCACATGGGTGAAATGGTGTACCTGTGAAATGTGATTCATTATTTTCAGTGCCTAAAACACCTTTAAATAGCTCAAAGGCATCCCTGAAAACTGTGCAAAAGGGGGATACAATATGCCTCTGATTACCCAGTTGATGAAAATAGCTAACATCTCTCTTCCAGGACAGGGCTTATAACCACTTAGTCGACTTTGAAAAAATATGAACTATTATTTATTTGTTTATTTTCATTTGGCAAATGAAAGTAGTGTGTGTTTGTGTGTGTGTTCAGGTGATTGTATATTATTAATAACATGTTATTATTTTATGCAATGAATTCCACAACTTCTTTCTCCTAAAATAAATGTCATAAACTTTGACAACACCTTCTCATTCCTTCTATCTTCTTGAATAATTTAAATGATTATATTTTAGAGACCAACTGTAATCAGGAAAACCACATACATTTTAAACAGATCAGTGAGTATTGTAAAAACATCAAGTAATTAGAATTACTCTTGAAATTCTTATCACATAGAGTTACTTTGGGGCAAGTTTTGATGAATACATAAGCAGCACTTGTCATTTGTCATGAATGTTATCAACTGGATACAAATGCCGAAGTCAAAAGCACTTAAAAACAGTCTATCTTTTAAGTAGGTTAAGCATCCCTTCTAAATCTTGTGCACATGTTTAATGTACTCACCGCCCCCATTTGAAATAGTGCTGGGGAAAATTCTATCTGTGTTAGCACTTGTCAGAATAATACTTACAAATTCTGCTTCAGCAGGGCTGCTGTGAATGAAGCTGTGAAGTATCTTCTTGCATTACAGTTCTTCATACATCAAAGGCTCTTTTTGAACTGTTAATTATAGGACAAAAAGACATGTTTTAGTGCTACCTGAGAGTTCTTACTAATATTACCTTTGAAATGACTAATTATGTTACCTGCAAGAACTGAAAAGAAGACTTATGTAACTTACTCATTAAAAAGATATTTACTAACTTTGATCCTTGTACGTCCTTCCCAACACCATTCTTTATTTCCATCATTACATTGATTTTTATATTTAGTGTTTATATGTGAAAATGTTTGTTGAACACTACTCATGTAGACTCAAAATCTGTCATCTCTTTGTTGCTAGAACTGTGACCATGTGGTTTAATTATCCTTGCTTTGGGAGTAAAGCATGTTGGCTATGAGCTCTAAGAATTGAGCAAGATTTAAACAGCACCTCTTTTTCAAAGAGTGTTTGAAAGAGACTAGAATGTGTGCCTGCTGATAATAGAGGGTTGGGAGACTGTGGGGCTTTTTCCGTTTGGAGCTCTGAATGTACTAATACACTGTATGACTGGCATGGAAGAACAAAGCCAGAAATGTCAAAGTAACCTTCTCTGTGGATGAAGGAATACTGTTTAGCTGCCTCATCTTTGCAGAAAACAATAAAGAGCATGCACATCATCTTGACACTATCTGCTAGGCTGCATCAATAGAAGATGAGTTTCAGAGGATTCATATTGAAGCTGGTGAGGTGCTAGCCTTCCTGGAGCTATCTGGTCATACCTGAACAGGATACTGAGAGATAGAAAGGCTATATTCTTCATTCTGGTCACTACGTTTTCATTTTTCTACATCAGCTTCCAGTCCTTGCTTACCTATAGACTAATCCTTACAAACCAAGATACCATGCAGGTAGAACCTTTTCCTCTATGGTTGCATTGTCAAGCCTTGACTATAGTTTCTTTACTAGCTTCTAGTAACAATTTATCATCATCAGTTTTTGTTGTTTTTTTTTAAACGTGCCTTAAAGATGTAGCTTTCCTCAGATATTATGTAGAAAGAAAGAGACCTTGGAACACTCATCTGTAAATGGGATGTCCCTATCATATCCTTCTCCCCAGGGAGCCCTACAGAGGAGGAGACAGAAAGAGTGCAACAGCTAGAGTGGATGGAGGATACTGGAAGAACAAGGCCCTCTAAATCAACTGGGAAAAGCTCACATAAACTCACAGAGACTGACGCAGCAAACACAGGGCTTGCATGGGTCTGTAACAAGTCTTCTGTGTAAATATTACAGCTTTCAGTCTAGTTTTTAATGGAATGCCTGAGTGTTTTAACAAGTGGGTCTCTGATTGTTGTGGCTTCTCTTGGGCCCTTTTTCTTCTGTTGGTTTGCCTTGTCCAACTTCAATGTAATGTGGGGTGTTTTGTTTTTGTTTTTATCTTATGATATTTATCTTATGATATTGCCATGTTTGGTTGTCATCTTATAGAAGCCTGTTCTTTTCTAATGAGAAACAGGAAAGGAATAGATAGAGAAGGGAGGGGAGGAGCAGGGAGGAGAAAATGTAATCAAGATACATTGAATAAGAGAAAAACTATTTTTCAATTAAAGGAGGGACTATTCTAATAAAATAATTTAAAAGAATATTTCTTCCATCTATCCTTCCTTCCTCCATCATGTCATGATCTGTTTATTCAGAAATGATTGCTAAAGGCACGAAGTGCATTTAAGTTAGCAATTGTCTTCGGGTTTCTATTGCTGGGAAGAGACATATGACCATAGCAACTCTTAGAAAGACAAGCATTTAGTTGGGGCTGTCTTATAGTTGAGAGGTTTAGTCCAGTATTGCCATGGTGAGAAGCATGGCAGCATGCAGGCAGACATGGTTCTGGGAAGGAGCTGAGAGTTCTACATCTTGATCAGCGGGTAGCACAAGGAGACTACCACACAAGCCTACCTAGGGCATCTAAAACCACAAAGCCCATGCCCGTAGTAACAGACTTTCTCCAACAAAGCAACACCTACAACAAGGCCACACCTTCTAATGTTGCCACTCCCTATGAGCCAAAAATCCCCAGGAGTCTATGGGAGCTGTACCTATCCAAACCAGCATAGAAATGTAAAAAAGCACACTGTACACTATCAAGTAAAGACTAAACAATGTGGGTGTCTTCAAAGTAAACATAAGGCTCTCAGCAGTATATAACTAACTCTTCCTTGCAGAGCTGAGGAAATAGTCATCATGGAAGGGGCAACATTTCGAGAATAGATAGGACTCTGAGTGGTGCAAAGGGCACAAGAGAACAGTGTTTGCATAAGCCTTGCATGATAACAACAAAAAAGACTGAAGGATGCTGTGACCCATATGGGTATGAGTGCTGAAGCGTCTGGATTAGTAGTTTTAGATGGCCAATTAGAGTTAAAAGCTGGGGAAGCGAGTTCATTCCTGTGACATGACCTGGGAGCTATGCAATTAGTTTGGTCTTATTTATAAAAGAAAAAAGAACAATCATATTTTTCAGATTTTATGTTGATACTTTTGACAATATCTGTCATTTAAACTCTGTTTCACTAGCCCTATTCCCTTTAAACTGAGTCAAAACTAAACAGTAAGCCTCATTGTCCCAGTCTGGGTATGAGATTTCTTCTGGCACCCATGCTCCCCATACCCCATAGGTTACCTTGGTCTTGCCATCCTTTTCTGTAGTCTCAACTCATTGTGAGCACTTCAAATAGAACAAATATCAATCCTCACTACAACTCAGACATGCTAGTAATTTGATCATTCGTAACTTACAGAGAAGAAAACTGAGAGGCATGGTCATTAAATAAGGTGCTTCAGAGCTGCCATTAATAACTTAGAAAATTAGTTTGGAGATATAGATATTCTGAGACCAGGGGTCAAACTATCTCTCATTACAGATGCCCTATTTTAAAATATATCTTCTAAACAGTGGCTGTCTCCAATCAATGTGCCTAAAATGGGTGATTGCCTTTTTTTTTCTGTGCTTGTACAAGAACTAGGTGATACTACCCTCTGAGAACCTATCCCACCCAAAAAAAGCTATGACAGAGCTCATCCAGAGGAGAGAACGGCAATCCTAGATGACTTTAATCTAACTCTTCCATTTGCATGCTTCTTAGTCTTGTTGAAGTTCCTCTAAGGTTCATTTCATCATCTATACAAGGCTGTCTGTCTGTTTGTATGTCTCTCTTTCCCCCTCTATGTGTGTGTGATTTTCAAGTCAAGTGATTTATGAATCTGTAAACTTACAAAGACAAACACAATTAAAAATCTCAGTTTAATTTTCCTTACCAATCACAAACTTAAACTACCCCATTTCTTATGGAGACTGTAAATCCCCACAAAGAAGGGAATAAACACTTGCCAGGTAGAACCAAGAGAGCACCAGTCTCCTTGGGGAAAGGTTAGCACAGGCAAGTGGCTTCCACAACAGCAATGGCACTGGAACCCTTGGATAATTGCATCTCAAAATTCTAAAGAAAATCAAAAGAAAAATAACACAATATTGTTTGTAATATGTCTATGAATCAATCATTTTTGAAACAGCCATTTGTGCTATAATGGCAGAATTGAGCAATGATGACAAAGACCATATGTTTTCAGAACTCAAAAATATTTAATATATAGCCCTTTAAGAGTTAAGTTAGCTGACACTCTAAAATCTGGATCCCATAGGAGCTTCTGAGCACATGATTGTCATTCAGGTAGTTATTTAAAAGAGCCTTACATGAGTTTGTAAATATGGTTTGTTCTATGTACTGGCATATACGGTATTTCTGTGCAAAAAATACTGAGCTTCATGTCTGGTGGCTTTTTTTAATACCACATGCAATAACAATTATTGTCTAAACATAGATTTTTTTTTCAGGACCATGATATATATTTAAGGTTGTATATCTATGTATGGTGATTTTGGCATCATATAAAAGTGTTTTCTTTATTTGTATATCTTGTTTAAAATGATTTATCCATATTAGCATTAAAATCAATATCAAGAATATATAACATCAATTATACAAAATTGTGGAGTGACTTTATCCTCCTATTTGCTTTATGCATTACTACACTGATGCACTGAAACAACCAAGTGTTTGAGTATAAAAACCATCTTAAAAACAAGTTTACAGGACAAATACAAAGACCATGTGTTTTATTCTCCTATCAGATTTTTTTGATTGACTTTGGAACCTGTGTTTAATTTCCTGATGGTATACAAGTCTAAACTTGCACTGCATCTTTGTAATAAAATCCTTTAGAGAAACAGCAGATAGAAATATTTGTTTAAAGTTAAGCTGATACAAATGGTTAGCAATTCATTTTTAAGTATTTAAGAAAGACATAAGACATTCTTGATAATTGAAATTCTTGGACAATTTTAGAGAATACACTTGGTGGAAATTATTTTGAAGTATAATTAATATTTTTCTGCCATCTTTGGAAGATTTTGTTGAACATTCTTTAGTGTTTCTTCATAGCTTTGATAATATTATCAGCATCAACTATTATATTGTGTTGTAATGATGCAGTATGCTATAATTGTTTCCTCAAGAATAAGAAGACAGATAAGAAGAATGTTTTCCTCACCATTAGATGACCATAGACTCACCTGCCATTAGATGGCCATAGACTCTTTAAGTTCTAAATTTGCTATGCTTTTCTCCATGGACTCTTATGCTGTAATTTTCACATCTCATTGATCTTTAACAGTGATATGACCTCTACAAATAAATTCCCTTTCTTGTCATCTGTAATTTCCTAAGGAATAGTATCTGATTGTTCAACATTTTAGAGACCTTTCATCAAAAGGCAATTGGTACTCTAGTGACAGACAGAAAAGAGACAGTGGTAAGGAGGTAAATATGAGAAAGGTACAATGACATATATATGTATAAAAATGTAATGATAAAATCTGTGATCAGTACACAGCAGCACAACTTTTAGATGTGTTCCATTATTTTTCCTTTCTTTTGATTGAATTCTTTTTTGACAGTTTCATGTATATGTGTATATAGTGAATTGTACTTACTCTCACCAGCCCTCAACTCTCTTACTTTCCATCCACATCTGTCAAAAGCTTTCTCCTCCCTACAGCTTCTTTTCCTACACTCATGCCATTTTTATTTGTGACCCAGTGATCTTAACCAACAACCAATGTGTAGTAACAGTTTTAAGAGCCATTCCTTGGATACTTGTTGATCATTGTTTGGTTCACAAGTGACTATCCCTCCCCTAGAGTCCTTCAGTTGTCAGTATTTCAGAAGGTAAAGTTGCATTCCATGAGCCCCTCCCCAATCCACAATTGGCTTTTGACAGACCTATCTTATGCAGGCCAATGCAGACAACCATAGCTGCTATGAGATTCTGTTTGCAACAGCTGTGTTGTGTCTTGAAGACAACATTTCAGAGTCCTGCTCCTTATCTTCTGACTCTTACAGTATTTCATTCTCTTCTGCAGTGTTCCCTGAACCTTTGAGAGGGTAGCATAAATGTCTTGCTTAAGGTCGAATATTTGACTGTCACTTATTCTCAGCATTTGGGCAGCCGTTACTCTGTATGCACCTCCACCCATTGCAAATGAGCTTCCATAATTAAAGATGAGTGGAAGTGATATTTGTCTATAGGTATAAGCATAAATATTTAGAATGCAGTTTGGTGTTATATTAGTTTAACTAAACAATATTGAGTCCCTCCTTTGGCCAATAACCTTCCTAGCCCATGTGTAACCGGGAACTGCTCGTTCATTTCCAGACTGCTCAGACCCAAATAGTCAAACAGAAACTGTATTGATTACAACATTGTTTGGCCTATTAGCTCAGGCTTCTTATGAACTAACTCTTATATCTTAAATTAATCCATTTATATTAATCTGTGTATCACCACAAGGTTGTGGCCTACAGGTAAGGTTCTGGCTGGCATGTCCTTCTCCTTAGGCAGCTACACGGAGTCTCTTTGACTCTGCCTATTCTTTCTATATATCTCTGTTCAGATTTACTGCCTGGCTTTACACTACTAAGCCATTGGCCAAAAAAGCGTCTTCATTAATCAGTGGTAATAAAGCATATTCACAGCACAGAGGGGAATCCCACATCACCCATGGATTTTTTGTCAATGTTTACATTAACAAACAAAAGTATTTAATATTTCAATTATTTGTAGAAGCCTTTGAGCAGTAAACTTTACACATAGTCTAGTTATGCTCTTTAGCTGAGAGGGATTTCCTACTACTTGTTAATCGTAGTTTTCTAGAGTGACCATCACAGAAGCCAAACCAATTGTGAAAAAATACAATAAATTGACTGAAAACTTCACTTTCACACTTTCAGCTAAAGTGCAACACAGCCATATGGTTCTTGGTTTATTTTTTTAAAGGCAAATTATGCTGTGATCTTTTTTCTTCTCTGTAGTATAAGATTCACCCTAATGAATACATTACTCATAGCAATGATTCTGAGAAAGCCAATTTTATATTAACTTTCGTTGCAGTGCTATTGATGGAACCCAGGACCTTACTGAGTTAACTGCCTCTGGTTTTGTTGCATAGCCTTGCCAGTTCTCAACTAAGTCTCCACTACTGTGTCTGACCTGATGTATTTGTTACTTTTCTATCGCTATGATAAAATACCATGACCAAGGCAACTTACAGAAGGAAGGCTCTATTTGGGCTTATGGTTCCAGAGGGATAAAAATCCATCACCATCATGGCAAGGAAGTATGGCAGCAGGCAGGTTTGAATAATGAGAGCTCTTATCTCCAATCTTAAAGAGTGAACTAGAATTAGTACATGAACTTGAAACCTTAAAGTCCACCCCCTGTGATATCCTCCAGTAAGGTCACACACCTCCTAAACCTACCTAAGCAGCAAACTAGTCAAGTGTCAGAGACCATAGGGGACATTTTCTTTCAAATACTCCTGAGCACTACTGTAATGCTTTTGCCTGCCAAATTTGTCAAGATCTGCCACACTCCCAGCAAGACTCATAAGTACAAGTCTCGATTTCTCAAAACAGTGAATAGATTTTGTGAAGGGTGATTTTCAAACAAAATCTAAATTCTTTAAATAATATAATCTACTAACATATTTCAAATTACTTCCTATATCCCAACAGGCTTGTAATAAAGCTTTATGAACACCCCTGTTGAACTAATTTAAAACTTCTACATTTTAAAAGTTTTTTTTACCATGGGAAAAACTTGACATATTTATTAATTACAATCATGTTTACACTTTTACAAAAACCATGATCATGTGTTTGGTTGAACCAAGTACACTTAATTTTCTTAGAGGCATCATTGCCTAGCTAAGTAATAAATTCTCAACTTGAATTTTACACATATGGATCATTTTTCTCATGTGGTACACACGTCCAAATAGACATAATCCTTATTTTTAATTATAATTAGGCAACATTTTTTATCTTGTGGCAGCAGCCTTGGTTCGTAGGTACAAATATAGCTACATACATAAGTTTAACTAATATAATTGTTAACAGTGATTTCTTATTTGCAAACATTAATAAGATTATATCCTCAGCAAAAACAGGCAACTCTCCTCACACCCATATCATTTTAGTGATGTCTGTATTATATGTTTTTTCTTACAGGAATCACAGCATCTGACTCCAGGATTCACCTTACAAAGTAAGTGATTTTTATTTTTGTTTTTTCAACTCCTTATGCCAGTCACCCATATTCTTAGTTCCCTTACTTTTCCCTCTTTTCTATTTAATGTCATTATAGTATGAAAGAGTGATAATAATGAAAGGTTACCTGGTGATTTACCATTCTAGTTCCTCTTTTTCATCTATTGTTATGGCAGAAGACTGTAAGATTATCTGGGAGGGCTGCACGTTTAGAAAGTAATTTAATTCTGAATACTCACTTACAAGAGAAGCGTGAACAGTAATTGTTTGTGTCCTTTCTATTCAGAGTGGAGTGACCCGACCAGCAGAGCTTCTACAAAGTCAGTATCATTGAAGTCGTGAGTATTTGGCCTCCCAAACCAGGCCTTTTTAGGGCATTGTGGCACGGAATCAGCACCAGGGTGCTGAGCAACTTCTCCCTTGTGGTTTTTTCTTTGAAACTATGAACTCTATTCTCAGTTTCAAGTTAGTGGGAGTTAATCAAAATCTCATTAGCTTTGTATGTTTCAGCTACCATAACATATATACCATAAGCTGAGAAGTTTATCGATAGGAGACATGGATTTCTAAAAGTTGTAGATTCTAGGAAGTCGAAGGTAAAGTCACCAGTAGAAATGGTATCTGCTGAGATAGCTGTATTCTCACTCTAAGCTCATATGGTAGAAGTGGAAAGAGGTCTCTCTGAAGTGGCTCTTGTAAAGACACAAATTTCATTCATGAAGGCTCACCTTCATGACAGAATTCTCTCTCTGAAGTTCCACCCTTAGTGCTGTCATTTCCAAGTAAGGATGAGAAATATATATTTTGAGTAGATAGAATCATTTGAATTAATGTACCTGTGATGAGCAAGAAGAGTAAAAATGAATGTGGTTAGTAACCAGCTCTCTAATGATGTAGACGCACTACCTGAAAACATCTGTGACTCCAGTGGAAAAAAATCTAGATATTGCTTTCCCCCATTTTGATGAGGCATTGAGCTTCATGTAACTATAGCTATCCAGCCAGTTGGAGCTCCTACAGGCAAAGAATGGATTTGAAAAATCATGTGGCTTGATATAGCCAGTAAGACCAGAACCCCACTGATTGCAGATCATCTGTCATCTGTTTATTACAGCCAAACAAGGACAGTCAGAAAGATGAGAAAAATATGGCATTGAACCAGATCAAAGTTTAAAAGTCAGAGTCCTGCAATCCACTCTGCACTCTCTTCATTTTTTAATATCAACAAGAGGAGGGGTTTATAAAAACCAATTTCCCCAGGTTAATTAATACAGATATTTTTAAAAATATCCATTTTCCCAATAGTTTATCAGTGGAGTATTTCTATCATAACTTCTTTCTTTCCTAATAATAGACAATGGAAATAATAGTATGTACTTGAAATTTTTGAAAATGAAATAATTTATGACACACAAGTGGCCTAATGACATACTGGAAGGGAAATGCTCACCTTTTGGAAGATCATGAATGATTGCATAAAACAGCCGGGAATGACTTCAAATACACTGAGACACTGGCATAGTCAATGGTGTTTCCATTCCATATTCTCATTCAGTGTAGTAATTTAATCTCAAAGCACTGACCTAATCACCCATTCTTTTTGTTTTGTTTTATTTTTGGAAGTGACCTGTACCTTGTAATTAAAACCTCAACTTTAACAACCAAGAATCCTCAATTTTAAAACACAAGACAAAACAAGGAAGAGGAATAATAAAGCCATGTTTTTGATGTGATGGCCACATTAATGGTAATGCACAAATCAAAATCATCTCTGATATTGTACATTTCATCTTTTCCATTAATCTCATGAACTGCTCTTTTTCTTCAGAATGAATGAACCTTAGATCTTACTTCCAAATTGGCACTCCTATATTATAATTTTCCTACTAAAAATAATAAAATACAAAAGAACACATTTGAGGAGTCAATGCAGGCTTGCAAACAAGGAATAGTATAAAATTGTATTTTAATGGCAAAATGAACTTACTCCTAAAGGATGTACATTAGAATTCCAGTGTGAAATATGCTACTTACCAAATATGTCATATATTAAAATGTTTCAATAGTCTAAACCTAGCACAGGGAAACTCACCAAGAGTTGCTAGGGATTGGAGGCTGAATTTCTGAGAACAGCATTTTACTGCATAGGGTATAGTATAGATGGCAAGACTAAAATTCTCTGTGAAAAGAATTGGAAAGACGTGAGGGTACTAAGTCCATTTTATGAATGAAACTCTTCCAAGTATTGTCCATCACACTGTAATTGGAATACTTCCATTCTTTTGGCAAGATATGGATTTAAAACAAGGAAGGTCACAGTTGTAATAAAATTATTTTTATTTTAGCTTTCAAATTCTTAACAGCACAGTCATTATTATTATTTTTCATATTTTATTGAGTATATTGTTAAGCCAACTTCTGGGATTTTACATTTGGCAGGGTAATCCCGAAGGTGATTAAGAACATTCTGAGTGTAGACTAACTACCAATATTTGGAACTCGGTAAAAAAATAACTCCCAAGACAGGCAGGCTTGAAGATATGCTTACTCATGGCCAGCAAATGTCTAAGGCACATGACCTGCTGCTTAGTACAGTGGAGAGAGATTAGAACCTTGGAAAACAGAATCCCTTAATCGCTGAGATCATCTATTCATTTTGCTCAGCTTGGTTTGCTTTGCCTGCTTGACAAGATGTAGATTTTCCTTTCAAGTGTGAATTGTTTATAAGAATTGCACCCATGGGCACCAAGCCTGTGGTCACATACCTCAATGGCTCTGAGCTTTGGCTTGCGACTATCCAGACTCCCTATTAGTACTCGACATTTGCTGCTCTTTCTATGGGAAAACTTCAGCACTTAACTGGCCTTCTAGAAAAGTAGGTATTTTCCCATTCATTTGCTCTACTTTGTCGACATATAGTACTCCTATCAGCTCATGATAAGTAAAGAAAATCTGACTGGGTGAATTTAGAAGCCTCTGCTCCTACCACAGCAGAATTTGAGGGAAAACACTGGATGTAAAATATGCAAGTTTAAGACACAGTGTAATTTATCTTTACATGAAGGTAAATAGAGTCCCTTAAATGACATTAAGCAACTTAATGAGTAAAAGTGTATACAAATATGAATACCCCACAAAAGCTTGTTAGAACCCAAATATAAGCATACTCTTTAGTAATTAAACAACATAAAAGTGTGTTTAACTTTAATCCTTAATACTTTCTAGAGGATTGAAGTCCCAGCAGTCAGCTGCCCCCACTGCCAGTCTTCAGCCTCTGTGAGTCTGTTATTATAATTGCTAAAATGTCCTTACTCAAATCTCTTAAATACAATAGTTTCTAATCCCCGTCATAAATGGCTTGTGTTCCTCAAACTGGGAAAAGCTTGAGTGTTAGAAGGTTAAATTATTTTTCTCAGAAATATAGGGTTGTATATTTGAGCACAAATATCATATCCATTCTGTATATATCGCTTACTAGATTCAGGCTTGTAATAAACACACCAGATATACTACTTCGTTGACTCTCCAGGAACCCATTAAGGGCCAATAGAGAAAACAAAACTTGGATTTTTTTTTGCATGGCTTCATCAAACTGATCATAATATAATTGTCAAGTACTTGCCACTACGACATTCTTATTTGCCTCTTTATATTTGAGTTTGTTGAGACATTTAGAAACAACAGCAACAATAGATGAGATGTATTTAGTTGCCCCAAGAAGAACTCTAGATAACTTCCATGAACCCAAAAGTGTTCATTCAGTTAGCCTTTGAACACAGTTGTTTTGTGAGCACTGTTGAGAAGATGGCAACTCTAGACGTTAAGTTCCTTTGTCAAACTTGGTTATTAGCATTTGGACTCTGTTCAGTTGGAAACCATCCAGAACCCCTCTTATCCAAGCAACTCTGTGTTTTAAGACATACTATTGAGAGTGTCTGGATAGTTTCCATACAAGCCCCAATATAAAGTCAAATGTAATCATGATGCTTTTTTTCCCTGCCATAAAACCAATACCTCTACTTATAGTGTTGACTATGTGTTTAAAAACAAGCATAAATTCAGAAAAATGATGACAACTATTTGAAATCAGACTTATTGTGTCAAGCAACAGTTTCCATACATGTAGTTAATATGTTTATTGCATGAACAAATGCATGCATGAAATTCTAGGTAGTAGGAAAGGAAGCTATGCTGTTACATGAAAGGCAGAAACCTCAAATAATGACCGCTGTGCTTTTGAACACAACTATCCTGATGATCTTATCAGTCATCCTGAAGCGATAATGAATACAGTCTATCCCTAAAGCTATGCAGTCCACTTGGAAGATAAATTATCCATGCACCTCTATCTTAATGTGACATTTGGGCTACAAAGGGCTATTCAAGTAACTGTTCTTCAGTTAAAATAGTTTCAATGCAGACTAAGAGCCTTGTGTGTTTAAATATTCCTTATTTCCTACAAGACTAGTCTTTTACATGCACTCTGATGGGTTCAGGAATTAGATACTACAAATGTGACCTTTTGTCCAGGCTTGTTGGTACATGCCTATAATCTCAGCACTTGGGGCATGAATACAAGAGGATCAAGTGTTTGAAGTTTAAGGCCAGGCTGGGTCAAATGAGACTCTGTCAAAAAGAAAAATTAGAGAAATAAAGGAAAGGAAGATGTTGGAAGAGGAGAGAGAGAGGATATTAGTCTTTTTGTATCCTGATACAAACCTTTAGGAAGATTTGTAGAGCTGGTTGGTAGGGATGGGCCCCACAAGAAATTATACCTCTCTACTTTGTTAGATACAAAACTGGTAAAAATTGCTTTATTTAACTCAACTATCATCATCTCTAAATTGTCTCTAAATGTTAGGAGGAATTCATTACCATAGAGAACAGGAAGCTTATGAGAATGTGTTTTTCAGAATGCTATAATCAATAGAAACAAAGCATTATTTTTAGATGAATTTTCACCAATTTAACAACAAAAAATTCCTCACATTCATTGTAGGCATGGCCATCCTTCTGCCAAAACTTTCATCATCAAAAATGTTTCCTTTGAGAATTTTATTTGAGATTTATGAACTTCTCTGCTTTATTGCACAGAAATAACCCACATTCTCTAGCAATTTCAGATATTCTTTAGTAAGTAGATTGTTTGGTCTGCTACTTGAGTGCAATTTGGTAGCAAAATGGCTATGTGATGTAGCAGAAAAAATGGTTTCTTCATCAGATTAATCCTTAATCAAAATATAGGATATGATACTTGAAATTCAGAAATGCTAATAATCACTTTGAGTTGACACAACAACTTAATTTCCTGAAAAATCTGGTAATTGTAGTAACTTTCAGTAGTTACAATCATTCTGATTTTTGAACTAAAAAAAATCATGCCAACACTTGCTTTCAACCTGTCTTGTATGCCCCGTGTCTCACATCCTGCCAACTTTTCCAAAGGACTTAATATATTTTTGGATGTTCTCCACTGCATCAGGACAACCACCTGGGAGCAGAGAAAACAGAATTTGGCAGTCTGTTCAAGCTGTGAATTAAAGGTAATTCACAGTTTGAAATGAAGCAGCGTGAGGTCCTTAAGAAGAGTAATCAGACATGAAGAGGATTTTATATTGAGGGTTGTATATTGGCTAATGTTTCAACAAGCAATATCAGCATGTGCAAGGATCATATCAAGCATGCTGAAGCTGTTGTAGTTTGATGGGTGCCAGGACTGAAACCTGGGGTTCCATTAAGAGGAGTTGGAGCTTTCTACATTCACCATCACACATCTTTTTACTTACCTAATATAGTTAAAAATTATGTTTGATTTTTGTGGTGTGGCTCATAGGTCCAAAACTCTTAGCAGTCAAATATTTTACCTGGATTTTAAAGGCACCTATACAATTAAAAAATGGTTTTTTTCCTCTCTTTGGGAAAAATTGGGTACCTATTCTATTTGATTTGCATCCATATCTAAATTGATTGATTCATCCATCCACCCACCCATCCATTAAGGCTTTAATTTCTCTTAACAAATATGTGTTCAGTACCTACTATGTGTAAATCACTGGGTCAGATTCTGTAGCTCAGGGTAAATACTGCCCATCTTTCTCTCAAGGAGCTCACAGTCTCAGTAAAATTAGAAATCAGTAACTCAGCTAATTCATACTTACGGAGTATCTTATATGTACCAGGCCTTCCCAGTCACTCTATGTACAACCAGCCTATGGTATTGCTCATCACTACAAAAGCAAAAGCCAAAGCTCAGAGTCACTAAGACACCCAAAGCACTAGTCTTGCAAAGGTTGAAGCTGGGACTGACTGCAGAGCACCTGATCTTTTTATATTAGGGCCTAACTTTGGGTACGTTGGAAGTAGCTATATGAAGTCAGATATAATATTAATTAAGAATTGGGCCTAATCTCAATGCAGACTTATATGGTAGGAATCAATTTAGTTAAAATCAGGCATCTACATAGTATTGCTAAGCTCAGTCTTCCAGTACTGCTTATACTACACATGGCAATGGAGAAACTCTGGAAGCAGATGATTCTTCATCTCAGAGACTGAAGACAGATTACATCACTAAGACTATAAAAATGTCCCCTACAGTGAGGCTGGAGGATCTATGCCCTCAAGGGATTTACATCATCATGAAAAATCAAAGATAGATTATTATGGCATGTGATGCAAACATTTCTCTCTGGAAAACTCCATTTTCATACTAAAACAAAGAGAACTAGTACACAGTCCTATTTTTAAGAGACATTTAAACATCTCCTTTCATGCTTAGCAACCTATTTGATTATAGATGGTAAACTAAAAATATTTTCTTCTGTTATTAACTACAGTGACATATTTCAGAGTTTCCATCAGTGTTTTGAACTCTAACTAGCATTGAAGTAAATAATACTGTTAGAATGCACAGAATTAATAACAGAAAAAACTAAAAAAATTTCAGTAGAATAATTAAATAGGGTGCCGTGATAACACAGATGCAAACACATTCCGTATTCCAGAATTTGAGGGCTATCTATTGCTGTCTGATCTAATAAGATGAATGTGGACACATGTGTATTCTTTTTCACTTACTAGTTTGTAAATACTGCCATCAGAGATGCTTTGTGCATACGAACTTTTAAAGCACTTCCATTCACTCTATTAGCCTTCTGTGAGCAATTAGAGCAGTTTTCTTAAAGAGCCAGGTAGGAAGAGACCAGACATAGGGAAGGTAAGATACCTGCTCAAATTCTCCTGCCTAAGGAGTAGTCAGGACTAGAAGTGAAAACAAGGTTTGCCCATTAGAATATGCTGCTTTGTTTCCAGATGACTACAAGTCCAGAATTTGTATAAAATCCTGCTAAGTCTTCCATTCCCAGGTGTAGAAAATATGGCAGCAGAGTAGACATGTCACATAGATCATTCCTAGAAATTAAAAAAAAAGAAGAAGAGGAGGAAGAAGAGGAGAAAACTGTTAGGAATATTTCTTAGAATGAGCCTCTCGGCCGATGAGAATAATTCCATTCAGACCAAGTTAGACTAAATAAAAGCTGCCCATGTTTAATAGATTACCTTACTCCCGGTGGCACCCAGAAAGCATGGCGAGGAAAAGAGACAGAGGGGGGACCACACGAAACCCAGAAACCACGCAAAACTCGGGGACCACATGTTCATTTTCGGGGGGCCAGCCTAAATAGTCTGTGGGAGTGGTTCTGACCCTCCCTGGGGAGCGGTCACGGCTTGGCGGGTTTTCCCAGGGGTGGAGTCAGGACTAAGGCAACTCCCAGGGGAGGGGGCTTGAAATGGATGCCAGGGGCTGGGGTCTCACTTACAACCAAACATCCCAGACTCCTTGGATATAGAGGTGTTGGCTCAAATCTGGCTACTTCCTGTGGGCATGGGGTGATGCTTCCAACCAGATATCCCAGACTCCTTGGATATAGAGGTGTCAGGGGACTGGGGTCTCACTTCCAACCAAACATCCCAGACTCCTTGGATATAGGGGTGCCAGGGGGCTGGGGTCTCACTTCAAACCAAATAAAAACCCAATTGAGATCAGACTAGATGACAAGAACTATGTTTCCTACTTTTAACCTATTTGTTTTGCTTTTCCATTCTATCGAGCATCTCATAACTAGGCAGAACATTTGCCACAATGACATTATTGGGAATGTCATGCTTAAAGGCTCTGCTCTTGACATATTTTCAGAGCTGTTAAAAGCCTTTGAATTTTATTGACAAATGGGGGGGCAGTGTTGGTAGAGTACCACAGATGCACACACAATTACAAGTGGAAATCAGTTGAAAAGTCAGACAAATGCCTTTCTTTGTGGTTCGTCCATTTCTATTAACAATACGCACAAAAGGAAAAAAAAGCCTCAAAGCTATCTGATTGACATTCCCCAAAGATGCTGCCGAGAGGCTTGGAGGGAATAAAGTATGATTGTATTTGCTCCCCTGTGGAATATCTACATCTAGAACTCGCAAGAATAACACTTTATTACACTGCCATGCCCTTAATGGAGGAACCAGGGTGCCTAAGAGAGTGATGTTAGAAGGAAAGATGAGTAGAAGGGGTGGAAGGTAATGATTTAGTGGGCTATAATTCTCCTAGTCCCATTTAAACTTACTTGATTCTGCAAAATGTTGCCTACTCTTGAAAAATTCCAAAGTAAATATTTGAACATTGTAATTACATGAAGTAGTCCTAGGTTTTTAAAAGAAAAAAATCTTTTTAAAAGTACTTTATGTTTACAACATCTAGAAATGATCTAAGCTATCTGGATATTGGAAAGATCATTCTAAACTCCGTGGAAACAATTTTCATAGATCATATAATATAAAAATAAAGAAAATGAACTGTATATCACCAATGGGCTGGGATAATTATAGCTAACTTCCAGTTAGCTACTAAATTCCATGCACCGTGACAAACAGTTTACAAGCATAGGTTATTTCTTCTTAACCACAACCTTAAAAGATATTGTTACAGTCAAATCAGTATCACTTCCCCGGTTGTCTTTCCAGGTCTCTGGTATGTCCAAACAGACATGCATGTCTGCACAATCATTGCAGCCACTCATGTGCTGCGTTAGCCAGGCCTGTCTGGTGCTCTTTGTACCAATCCATTGACCAGGTACACATATTTAATCATGTTGCATTCTCATAATACTCTGAGAGGTAGATATGATTTAACCAATTTTATCGAGAAGGGAAATTTCATCTCAAAGAAATTAAATGACTTTCTGAAAAATCACAGAAACTAATCAGAAAGAAATTAAATGACTTGGTGAAAATCTCAGAATTAGTTCTGAAGGGAAGTGAAATTTTCTCTAAGATTCTTGAATTTAGAACTCAAACAACTTACATATATAAAGTTACAAGTTAACTAACTTCTTTTGTTTAGCATTGTGCAATGATTATAATTGTTACAATTGGACTTTACTAAATTCTCCAGGCTAAGAGCTATGATCTCTACTTTTGAGAGTTACTCTGTTCTATACCCTGGTGAATTAACTGAGTGCTTCTCTTAGCATTTGTCTCTTCATACTCAGACTCTTTGGTGGACTGCGTTGTCTTCAGATGAGCCTAGGCACAGGCTTTGAAGTCAACTATTCCAAGGTCCCTCTCCTGTTGGAAATGAGAGTCATATTCAGTGAGGTTCAATGAGGTTTTCAAGTTCAGACAGCTACTAGTATTGGCAGTTGCTCAGTCCCAAGCATTTAGGCTTGTAGTTGGATGCTCTTTTTGATGTTTAGCGTCATGTTTCACAAATGTTGTGTCAATGTGTTTGGAATCAAGGGATAAGCTGGCAATGCTGTCAGAGAACAACAGATTTAAATATATAATGACAAGTGCCATACCCCAGTTATATTTTCCCAGTTTCCTATATGTTTCTTAATATGTAAATAATGATTCATTTGGGACATGGTTAATGTAATGATGCTTCAAGTACTTACAGAATAAGCTGAAAACTTAAAAAAAAATCATATGCCTCATATAAGTTCATGGTCATACACATGGAATTTGGGGTTGGGCCTGCTTTTGTCTTCATTCTTTTTCATGGTGCTTTTTATTTCTGAGACTGAAAAGGACCTACAAAGTGACCTTACTTGCTCTTTACTAGTGGATTAAAATTCCAGATTGTTACTATGGTAACTGTACCTTGAAAATTAGACCCTGACAGAGTCTCTAAGAAAATTAGAAGTGCTCTGCTGCTGTGAACTTTGACAGCCTCTTGATGAAAATAATATGTATGTCAATTGATTACAATGTGTTTATATGTGATAGAAAGGGAAGACTAGGATTACTTATGGCTGGATTTTTTAAGTGTTAAAAAAGACTGGCTTCAGTTTGAAGCAAAGCTGTTTTCTCCGTGAAATTTAAATCAACTTCAGCTCAATTTATGCTATTCAGAAAGAACCATGATGTTCAGCATTAATGGTGCCAGGAAGCCAAGAGGCGCAGTGAAGATGTGAAGATACAGAAGGTATCCCAGATAGAGGTATATCCCAGACAAGCATCACTAACCCTAGGAAGTAAATGCCAGCTACAGTCAAAGCACAGATTGCTGTGTCTAGGCATCTGAGTAATTGTACAATGCAGAGAAGCAGTTTGATAGACTTTCAATTCAAAAGGACAAGCAGTTGTTGAAGCCCCTGGTGGCATAAAGGCCTGAATCCCATGACTGTTCTCCAAGTCAGAGAAACAAAACAAAAATATAATGTGTCTTATCTCTCGGGAAGGTTAAGAACGAAGACAATGGTAATTTTCAGGATTTCATTGTACATTTCTGTCCCAAAGCAAACTTGGAATGCTGGCCTTTACAATGAGTTATGAGTACATCTGTGGTTCCATGGCAACATGTCTTTGTTTCTTTAGACCAGTGGTTCTCAACCTTCTTAATGTTGTGACTCTTTACTACAGTTCTTCACGTTGTTATGACCTTCATTCATAAAATTATTTTCATTGCTACTTCATAATTGTAATTTTGCTACCGTTAGGAATCGTAAATGTAAATATCTGTGGTTTCTGATGATGGTATTATGCAACCCCTGTGAAAAGTTTGTTCAACCCACAAAGGGACTGCAACCCACAAGTTGGAAACCACTGTTTTAGCCCCTTTTCTCTCTCTTCTCTTCTTCATCTTTTCATCCTCTTGTTCCATTCTCTTACCCTCTCTTCTCCTCTCTTCTTTTCTGACATGTCAATAATGAGAGTTTATTATTTACTTTTAATAAGAGTTTTTTACTCTCAGAAAGGAACAATTTTGAAATAGAAACTTTAAGAAAGTTAACATACATCTACATACAATGGATATCAAGCAAATTAAGATTCTTGAAGAATACTAAATAGTGTGACTAAGGGAGAAGAGCTATGGAAATTCTCCACTTGTGGTAGGAGAGTACTTTGAGAGGAGTAGCTCTTTCTGAATTCTTATTTATAATAATGCAAATGAAAATCACCTTAAATACATATGTGCATGTTTGATACTTTAAAACTTCTCATGGTTAGATGTAATCATGCACATTATTACAGTGATGTTTTACTTTTATTTTATTGTTGTATTAAAAAATAAAAGATAATACATAGTAAGTGTTAGACTCGATATTGCATATTTCATATACATTATCAAATTAACTAGTTACAACCCAATGGCATGTATTCATTGTGATCATCCACACTTTATTTTTGAATAACCAATATGCATGAATCCATGATTTTTCCTGAGTTTGATTCTGAAAGAGCCCCCTTAGCCTGTCCTTCTTCCCTGTACATAAAGTTTCCAAATCCACAGTACACATGAACTCAACTTTCTCTGACCAAGGCAATACCTTTTCAGAGATAAGACAGGGGGACAAGAGAAAGCAGTGGAAGAAAACAATAATTTGGGCAAAAACATTTTGTGTTCTAAATACATTGATGCAAACATTTTTAAAACCATAATTTGTTCCTTAGTTCATATATTTGCTAATGACTACATTTGAAATATAATAATAAGAGCGTTGCCAGTTTTCTAATGAAGCAGAACAGAATCATTTTCTGAATTTCTAGGTCTTTGAATGCATAAGGGAAATCATCTGAATAAAAAATGCAAATAAAGTTTCATTCTGTGAAATAAACAGTCTATCCTCCTTGCCTGAACATATTTTTCCTGATCTCACATATCTTCTCCTGTTTCCTTGGTCTAAAAAGACATTTCCAATTCTGCATTTAATTATTATAAGGCTTGACTATGAGTCTCCTGAGAAATAAGCTATCTTTTTGCTGGGAGAAAAGATAAAGTAACATTTAAATAGGCTTCAAAAATAAGAATGGAATCTCAAAAGACACACATTGTAGAACACACTGTATATCAAAATATATAAGAATGTAATTGTAACTGACATAGTAAACACATTACAGAGTGAACTATGAAAAATGATCCACGAAGGTGTGATTGCCTTTATTCCTATGTACTCAGTAAAGAGTCTATTGCCATAAAGTAGATGTACACTACTTACAAATATTTGTGTGTGTGTGTTTTAGCTTGTTTTCTTTAGGCCCAATAGGCTAGTTTTTCTTCTCTTGCTAGAAAAACTACACAGTAAGGAATTTAGCTAAGTGGCATATTAAGTAAAGGTCTAAAGTGCTTTTAGAAGATAATGATTTTGAGCAACGAAATGTCCTTAGCAATTTGATTCTGAATGTGGCATAAATTAACATGGCAAAGTAGAATCAAAAGAGGTTCAATTAAATCTTTCCAGCCTACCATATAACTTGGCATTTCACACCCAGTGCATTCACTACTGATAGCTTTATTATTAGCCTGAACAATAAGTAGAATGAGTATAATAGTGTAAATAAACAAATCTCCATGTTGTTTTCTGTTAAAATCCTAGAAGCCCAATTAAAATGTGATAGAATAATAACTGTTCTTAAGCATGTACCTTTCTATTGTCTCATTAAAAATTATAGGTCTGAACTAAAGTAACCTTGCTTTTCAAATCATATCTAAATTGTGATTGTCTTTTAATTCAGTGTAGAAGAAAGTTGATGATGTCTGTTCAACAAGACAGAGAGAGATGCTAAATGATAAGCCTTTTTACACACTCTGCAAACATTTAAGAACACTTTTGCTTTAAAATTATTAAGTAGTTTCCAAAACTTTAACATACAGCATAAGACTCTTGGTTTGATTCCAAGGAGATAACGGGCCACAGACACAAAGATTTTGAAGCATTGCTTCCTATAAGTAGAATTCCACTTCTTTGTAAAATAAAAAGCAAGCAATAAAGTAGATAAATTGTGGTAAATGTAGGTTTGAACAAAATTGAGAAAGTACACATGCATGTGCCCAACTTATTATGCTGCAGATTGACTGCATGATGTTTATCATTCAATCATTATGATGCATAATTTTATGTCAGAGAAAAAGAAAAGCTGTATATAGATGTTTTCCCACTTGACACAAAGCTGTCACAAAGATCCTAGCATATATTTTCAAATACATGAAAAGGTAATTTTTCACCCTTAAAAAGAATCCTTCACTTTGAAAATAATTTGCTACAGGTTTCCTCTAAATTCTAAGCTTATCTCATGCATTTACAATATGGCTTAATTTTCAAAACACCAATTTACATGCACTTTCCAGGAACAAATCTATTGTGCAAATTGATGCTTGTTTGCATAAGATAAAGTAAACACTTTTTCATAAAAAATATAGAGTAGGTGGTTTATAGTTTCTTCATCATTAATATTAAATATTTATAGTCAACCAGCTTTTGTTAACACAAGTAGAGATGGAGATGCCACAGGCAGCCTCAGAGGTAGTTCCATAATGTTCATTCATAATTAGTGAAATGCCCTATTTCAGCAGCAGTCAATCAAATACAGTCTTGTTCTTGTTCTCATGGGAACCTAATCCTTCAGTTCCTTCTTATGTTTGCCTGGTTCACGGACACACAGTATGAGATGAAAAATCGAACAATAAATTATTGAGAAAATTACAACAGTTTTCAGGACTACCATGTGAGATGGGATGTAATTTTGAGTTTGCAGAACATGGCAGCTGCTATAAAATACACAGATCAGTGACAGGAAGGGTGGAGTGTCATCTCTCAGAAACAAAAACTCTCTTAAGAATCCATGGAGCTAAGGCACAAAGGTTACCTGGAATCATCATTTTGAATTGAACAAACTGCCACTGGACGCTCAGCAGGGCTAGGTTGCACAGCATCAGTTGATGTCTCTATGACCAGGAACTATAAGTGCCTCTTGAAGACAGAAGACATGCCTTGTTCTTTCACACACACAAAAAAATATTTTATATTGAGTGATGGCTAGTGTTTTTAAAGCAAATGTATTCAGTCTTGGAGAGTCAAATCAGGCAGGAATACCCTTGCAGTGCTGAGATCGATTGTTTTTTGTTTGTTTGTTTGGTTGGTTGGTTTTTTGAGACAGGGTTTCGCTGTAGCTTTAGAGCCTGGGAGATCAATTGTTTTTATTATCTATTCTTCTAAGATTTCCACACTGATGCCCCTAATATAAATCTAAGCATTTAAAATCCACACCCTTATAACTAGACTTAACAGGATTTACTTTTCCATATGGAATCCAGATTTAAAAATTTGTCAAAAATGATTATCAATTGGTTACACAAGGTTGATATTGGGGGGTTTATTTATAAAGAACTAATTCAGACCTTATAAATGGAATTATCTGAGACAATTCCTCAAAATAAATTTACCTTCTTAAAATGTATCTGTGGTTAAATATGAAAGTCTTATGCTTGTGTTGTCGGGTGCTATTTAGAGAGGTGACTACATTGACCCTCATATATGTATTAATGGTGAAAGTTTTTCTCATGCTCTTAGAATCATCCCTTATTAATATCAAATACCTTTCTTTGGAAGCTCTGAATGTGTAGTCTGTTTTATGTTATACCAGTGATGGAGTATTTGAGGCAAGTAAAATCAGAGGGAAAGAAAGACCCTCATTCCACAGTCAGTTATGTCTATGCTCAAGTCAAAATTAATTTAGAGATGAAATACCTAGTTTAATACTTGCTAAATGTTCAGCCAGGAAATGATTATTTTGAAATATTTTTTTCCTTTTCTCCCTCCCTCCAAAAGAAGAATTTTTGGATACAATATATTTGGGAAGCGGTGGCTTAAACATAACCTAACGAGTTTTTTCATTGTAGGAATTCTTGGAGCCTTTAATATGCTAATGTTCACTGTGTTTCTACAAAAGGCATGGGTACAGAATGTGAAGTGTTTTCCAAACTGATCTGTCCATAGAATTCTTTGTTCCCTGCATACCTACCCAAATCCTGTGGAATAGTTTGGTCCACACCAGCGTGGATCTTTCAGCATTGCCTCTGCTTGTGCAGCCCTCGCTCCAGTATCTACCTAGATGTACTTGCTCTTTGATTTTGATCTTGTCACCTTCACTGCACCTTCCCTCTAGCTGCCCCACAGATCAGAAAATCCATTTTGAATCAAATGTTTCATTCAAGCAGAATAGCAAAATCACAGACAATTTGCATTAAAGACTTAAGGATCTTCACTTTTGTACAGATAATATAGAGGGTATTCTGAAATCCCACCAAATTTTCCCCAGGAGATTTCTTTCATAAACAGCCTTTTGTCTTTTTTTTTCTTTCTACCCCAGCCCCACCACCTCGTAGAACTGTACATTGTCTCTGGGTGGTTGACTCTGGATCATCTTCCCGTGCTAGGGAGAAAAACAGACTGAATAGAAAAGAATGCACCATTCTCACTCCACATTCTCGCGAGATCATTTGCTATCATATTTTCTAAAACCAAGAACTAGATGTGCTTAGAGTTAGATGTGTTTAGTAGGTTTTTATATTAAACACTGCTGAGAAAGATAATAGTACTATTATCCTGGTAATTTTCAAGATTATTTTGAATGCTGGTATTATTGAAACTGTAGTAATGAAGTCAACTCTCAAATCTTAACGCATGGTTGCCCACTTCAAATTATGTCTTCTCCACTTGGCATGCTGCAGCCATCCATCCCAGCTCAGAATTGCCCTCCCCAGCCTTCTGCGAGAATGGAGTTTTTGAATACATACTCTCACAGCATGAAAGGAAAGAAAAAAAACCACAACTAAGAAGAGAATTTTAAGATGTTGTGAGGCATCTCACGGAAGCCAGGGCCTAGCAGTTTCCTGTCTCTATGCTTTAGTGAGTTCTTGCTTCTGTCAGTATGAGGAATCCAGAGCTGCAGGAGTTCTCTTGATGCACCCAAATCTTATTTTTAACCAGACCAAGAATGTGTCCTTCATCTCGGAACTTTCTTGACAATCTCCTATTGTGAGAAACATTTATACAGTAGCCAATCTGACAGGATGGGCAATAGCTGATAATCTAATCTACATATTTAGAGCAAAAATGATTTTGTGTACACAGTACTCCATTTGATTATCATTTTAATTATTTTATTAACACAAAAATTAATATTGAACAAATTTTGCAATAACAAATACAATATACAAGCAAATCATAATTTTATTGTCTTATTTATGTCTGAAGCTTGAGAGTAGATAATTAGTTGATTGGATAGGAAAACATTTAACATATTTATGAGTAAAAGAGATAAGGTGAGTTCTGATTAGCTGACTATTTCTTTTCTAATTATAATATTTTTCTTAGTAGTTATTCATGATGTAAACTCAATAGTATTACGTATCTTGGGGATATGCAGAGGGACATTGTCTAGTGGTTATAGTTAGACTGTACTGTAATGAGGACTGTTTATTGGAGAAGAAAATAAATATCAAAATTTTTATTCCTGGATTAACTTTTATTTTCTGTGAATCTTTTTCATTTGTAATTATCACCATTTTATGCATTTTATAAACAGTTTTCCTCTATAAACTGATATATTTAATTATGAAACTTGGGTATTAGAAGCATGATCCATATAATAACAAAGATAGAAATACAAAATGCTACAAGGCTGGGATGAAATCATCATTTATAAAACCTTGAGGCCTTGTAAATCATGTATTTCACCTCGAGGGTGGAAAATTCTAAACAAAAGTAGCCAACAATTACACACCTGATATATCTGAGATCACTGTCCACACAGCAAACCCGTCTTTAAAGTGTTGTGGATACTTAGGTTAAGAAATGGCCATCCAGCTGTACTTCGTGACTGTCAAACATGGCAGATGAATTGTCTATTCATAAAGGTTTGGGAAGCTCACACTGAAATATGATACAGGGAGTAGCAAAGGCTACATTTTCAAAGCCACATAAAGGAACAGCAGTAAAACTTCACTATGTTTTCCAAATCTACAGTCATGGGCAATCTTTGAGGATAGACCAAAGAGAAAATACAGGTGTGATCTTAGCTTGTATAATTGAGGCCATTATAATGACGAATGCCACTCAGTATGAGCAGAGTTTCCTCTTGATGTGTATTCCTTTGTTCACAAGGAAAGAGGAGACAATGAAAGCAATGAAGCTAGACATATAGGAGAAAGAGGTTTTCATCTACCAAGGAAAGTAACATCATATTCTTAGAAGTTGGAACTTCTTGTTTGCTGCAAGATAAGGTAAATTGGCAAATCAGTCCCAGATGGACATGGCCTTGGGATAGAAGTTCCTAATTTTGTATCATTTTTTTTTCCCACTATTGCTGGGATTTCATGAAAGCCAAGAGGGAAAGAAAAGTAAATTGACCAGTTTCAGTAGCAAGAAAAGTCTCAAAAATGTACTATGTATGCTTTGTGAAGGCCCAGTACACTGGGAGCAAATCACTAGCATTTCCTGTGTGGTCAGCAATTAATAATTTAGTCAAATAGATTCAAGTGGGAGAATCACTGCGTTTCATGCTTTTACTTGGCCTACTTCAAAGTTGGGTAGATTGGCTTTGAATGGGCAACTGCTCTGTCTTTTTACAACAATACCCAATGCTAATTTGTTGGAGATTCAACTAAATAACTGAATCTGCTGATGATGAAAAGACTTCTCTGCATCTGCAATTCCTGTTTTCCTACTTACAGTTTAGAGTAGGAGGGTGTGGTTAATGTCGATGACATTATTTCCTCTGGAAACTTGGTCTTGCTATGTAAAGTTAAATCCTCCAAATTCCGCAAGTACTACTGAAGAAGTGAATTTATTATTCATCAGTATCCATCCAATATTCTGGAAACACAGGTACAGACTTATGCAGATTAATTTGGCATAGTTTGGCAAATTGTTGCTGTGAGATATATTTTAGAATTCCTTCCTAGATCAGGCTAATGGAGAGAATCAAATAAAGATAAGATTACAAGAATTGTTCTGTAAATCAGACTAAAGCTTTCTGTTTCCTACCATTGGGGCTGGACACATTTTTACAAGCAACATGGCAGTTGTTTGTGTAATAGTTTCATTCTTTCTAGCAAAAGTAAAACAAAATAGAAACAAGTCCATTGCATTTAGCCATCATTAGCTATTGTTAACTGTGATTTTTCCTGACAAGCTTTCTCTCACCAGATGATAAGTGAAGCACTGAACAGGTTTGGGAAAAACTACATGAATGCTGATGAAATAGGCTCTTATATTCTAAGTGTGCCCAGTTCAGATGTTTAAAATAGAACAATTTACAACCTAGCAGCCAGGACTCCATCATGCTTTCAATAAATTTCTTTTTCTGCTTCTTATGGGACTCTTAACTCACTCTGAGAAGAGTCATGGCATTTCACTGCACAAGGCAGGTCACAAATTGAATAATGTGAAATAACTTTATTAGAGAACTGAAGAAAATGATAGGGGCAATAATGTGCTTTACAGGAAAATTTGATGGCTCTCTAAAGATCAATGCTTGTGTTTGTTTACTTTGAAGTGAAAGGACAAAAGCTTCATAATAGAATCCAGAGAAACATCCAAATTAAAAAAATACTTTTCCAGATAAACTGGTCTTCCTGGTCTGTCATGAATTCTGCAAATCTCTCCAAGTACTCATCAGTAGACAGACTAGCATAGGGCTGTTGGATAACATGGTATTAGAAAGCTGCTTGGGGATGAATGAAATTCCTCCTAGAGCCACACAGAATAAAACAAGTTCGGAGTCACCAGGGTCTTGTCCTGTCCCACTTTATAAAGGGAGAAAGACACAGCAGGGCCCCCTGCATTTGCATCACCAAATGTCTTTGTGGACACTCTGTGTACATATAATCTGTTCAATTCAACAGCATCCATTTATGCTGTCCTTTACCCCATGAGGAATTTTTTCAGAAACAAAACAAAGGCCATTTATTTGAGCAACAATACATTACTTTTGGAAAAAAATGTGTCATAGTGCAGAATATGGAATAAGCAAGAAGTCTGTGCCTCTGTGGTTTTATCTTTGCAACCTCTTTTCTTAGCCACAGACCTCATGAAAGCGTCTCTGTCACAATAAGATAACTATGAATGTGGATTAGAGTAGACAGGAATATTGGAGCTGACTAGGAAGAGAAATAGTCAGAACTTCTTACAGACTCTATTAGCAGAGACTAAAATGTACTGTTGTCTGATACTTAGGCCCTTGAAAAAAAATGAGCTGGAAGTTTGAGTTCAATGTGTATGGACAGATGAGAGAGAAGGGAGGGGGAGGGAGGAATGAAGGGAGGAAGGGAGAGGGAGAGAAGGGGGTCTTTAATTGGCACTAATTAGTGCCCTTGTTGGCAGGGAAGGATTGACAGGGTTATTTCTATGGCTGCTGCCCCTGCTGACTCCCAGTGTTGTTTCCAGGACAAGAGGAAAGCAATGTAGGCAAACTTGTGTCTTTAAGGCTTCAAGGATTATTTGTACTGCCAAACAGAGAGTCTTCACATGTCTAAACTGTCAGCTTAGTGAGATTCTTTGCCTAGGGTATACATTGGCTTTTGTTTTACTAAAGCAATACAGAATTAGTAGTAAGCAATCAATTCAGTAGAATAATAAGCACTTTTTATGTTAGTCTGTTACAACTTAAAGAAGCAGGCATTGAAAAGGAGAAAAACCATCTCAACAAATTCTAGATGTTAACATGAGCCAGAAATACAGAAGATGATTGGCACTGACACCAATCATGTCAAAATTGAAAAATACCATTAACTTCATGAGAAGTCAACAGTCTACAGAGAATATGAAAACCTTGGGGAAAATGATATTTTCTTACAACTTAGTTCTGATGTGAGTGGTGCTGAAGAGTAGAAGTTTTGGAGAAGCAGCCTGTAGCTATATTCTAATAAATATTAAACAAGCCTACACGAAATGTGTTTTAAGTTTCTTCAAATTCTCATTTTTCTATAATTGTAAGCTTGGGAATTATGCCAAAGTGGTTATTCTACATTCATTCAATTTAATACTAATAAAGAACTCATATGAGTTAAAGGCATTTTTAGTAATGACAGATTTCCTTCTACTGTAGCATGTTGTCTTTCATTTCTGAAGAGCTAGAAACAGTCTTACATCTAGATTGGCCTCACTCAATCACTTTTTGTTTTCTGTAAGGAAGATCAAGAGATTACACATATAAAATTTTACAGACCCAAGTAATTCCCATCAAAACAGACAGGAATGAGAAATCACAAGTCTCTATTTGGTATTTTTAACCCTGTAGCAAGTAGCAACAATATGTATACAGATATGCTGAACAATATTTTCCCTAAACCGAACAGTAGTCTTCTAGGTGTGAAAAGACACACAAGTTCTAAGGGTCTTATATATTCATTAAATATAGAAATATAGAAAATATTTGTTCTTGAATCTATTTATTCTTGTTCATACCAGTCTACAGTTTTATATAACCCATGGGTAATGTCATCCATCTCTCTATTGTATTCTGGAGTCCTTATCTTCTATATCTCTCAGGATTGCACACAGAGATTCCCAGTTGAAGGAAATCTGGCATGTCTACCACAAGTGGAAGTCAATCCAGATGCAGTATAAATACTCCAAGTAACAAAGACTAGATCATCCTACCATTGTCAAAGATCTTATCTCCTAACCATTCTAAATCCAAGTTCATATTCTAGAATCTTTTCCCAGCCCTCACATTCATTTTGTCTTTTAAGGCATCTTTTTCGAGTGCATTCCACAAATGGAATAAGTATAATCAAGAGTCTAATAAGCCTAATGAAGTTCCTCTCATCCCATTTTCATAACCATTACACAACCCTTGTCATCAGTACACTTTGGTACTGACATTACAGCTCATCAAAGTTTGAAACCCTTCTCTAATATATGAAAATATCAAAAAGATAGTTAATATCCAATTGCCTCCTTTCAGAACTTTCTAGCAACCTCCTCCAGATGGTCCAGAACCTACTTCCTTCAGGGCCACACTAATATGCACCCCCCACCAACTGATATTTTTTTAGGAGCTTTAGCTTTTGTTGCCCTTAAAGGATCTTAGTTAAGAGAATTATCAGGCAAGAGTCATGTTTTAGAAACATCACTCTGACCCAGGTAAGAGATACTGAGAAGTGACGGCAGAATAGAGAATAACAATATGTTGTAAGGAGGCTGCTTGTTTGTTTCCTGCTCAGCAGCTCAGACCTGAAATAATCACACAGAGACTGTATTAATTAAATCACTGCTTGGCCCATTAGCTCTAGCTTCTTATTATTACATATTAATTTAACCCATTTCTATTAATCTGTGTATAGCCACATGGCTGTGGCTTACCAGGTAAAGTTCCAGCATCTGTTTCCAGCAGGGCTACATGGCTTCTCTCTGACTCTGCCTTTCTTCCTCCCAGCATTCAGTTTAGTTTTCCCTGCGTATCTCTATTCTACCCTATCAGCAGGCCAAGACAGGTACTTTATTCACAAATGGTATTTACAGCATACAGAGGGGAATCCCACATCATCTCCCCTTTTCTGGTTAAATAAAGGAAATTTTAACTGAAACATATTCAAATTATATAAAACAGTTATTAAGCAAGAATTACAATTACAATATTTATATCTATTTTATCTATTATCATAACTAAGAAAAATATAACTATAAATTTTCAACTCCATCAAAGACTACAGAAGGATATAATATTACCTAAGTAAACAAACAATACATTGTAAGCAACTACCAAAACTCTAGAATTGACAGAGACATCACACTGCATAGACAGTCACCCAAAGTTCTTCTGTACTACGAAGGCATCTTCAGCCTGCAGGCCCATAGTATCCAGCAGACTTTTCCATGAAGCAGGAAATTTTAAGTTCTGTTCTGCCTAGTAATGACAAAGTCCATCAGTTGCTTTCTTCTGTGTCCTGCAGAATGTCTGGCAGACTCTTTCATGAAGCACGAACCCCAAAGTACTATTTCACCTTCTTTAGGCAACTTTAGCAGTCATTTCTCTGTGGGTCCTGCATGTCCAGTTCATCAAGCTGTCCAGGCAAGAGCAGTATCCTGCCCAAATGGCCAACAAACTCCATGAGGAGCCTCTTCAATACCCATCCTCTGTTGTCCAGATTATAAACTGATTGGTCCATTAGCTCAGGCTTCTTATTAACTCTTATAACTTATATTAACCCATTATTCTTATCTATTTTAGCCATATGTCTCAGTACCTTTTTCGGCGAGGCAGTCACATCTTCCTTCTTCTGTGGCTGGGAAATGACTGCAGAGGAATGGGCTTCCTCCCCAGAATTCTCCTGTTCTCATTGACCTGCCTCTACTTCCTTCCTG
>PVIU01012841.1:45175-58433 GCA_004026605.1 Ondatra zibethicus | reverse complement strand
ACCAAGCACTTAGCTCGCAAGCCCAGAGAAGCTGAATACCTAGGTGAACCCAAAGAAAGCATACACAGAACCTCCTGGAAGTTGGAAGCAAACAGGATCATCAAGCAAAAGTTGGAAGCCAGGGGCAGGGATAGAGGTGGGAGAAATTTCATCCGATGGATGGAGATAGAGACAGAGACCCACATTCACATCAGAGCAAAGGTTTTATCTGTCTAACAGAGCTGGCTGTCCTGCAAGCTGCTTTGTAGACCAGGCTGGCCTCCTACTCACAGAGATCCTCTTGCCTCTGCTTCCCAAGTGCTGGCATTAAAGGCATCCACCACCACACCCAGCTTTAAAACTCTTTTTTAAAAAAATGTAAAATCTAATGTTGTGTGTGTGTTGTTCTCTTGTTGCTTCTCGTTATTTTTTTCTCTTCACCTGTGTTTTATGCTCCTATTTCCTTCCTTCCTGTGAATGCATCAGAGGAGAGTTGGTAACCAGCGAGTGCTCGTTGACTTGAATTCTGCCACCATATGTTACTTCCACACGAAGAATTAGTAACAATATTTACTAGTGGCAGAAGTTGATTAAATTCAATTTAACTAATGATTATGAGATTACTATGTATAAGATAGAAAAAATTTTTACTAACTACCATATAACCTGAAAACATTCAAAGGAAATGATACACGTTAATAAATTAGGATTGCAGCTGAATAAATAAAATCTGTATCTGCTTTCTTTTTTAAAAAATATTTATTTTTTATATTTATTTATTTAAGTGTGTGTGTATGTGTGGGCCCTGTTTGCAGGGCCCACAGATGCCAGAAGAAGATGTTGGCTCCCTTGACAGTGGAATTATAGATGGTTGGAGGCTTTCCTAGGTGGGTGCTGGGAACTGAACTTAGGTCCTCTGGGAGAGCAGCCACAAGTGCAGAAATTGCCCAGTCATCCCTCCAGACCCCCATTGCTTTCTTTTTAAAAACAAACCCTTCCCAGACAATTTGATTCATTGATCTGAAGACAGATGATGCCTGTTTGGTGTTTTGTGTCTTTAATAAATGGGTTTAAAGTCAGAGATTAATGACAGAAGTGGAAAACAATCTAGTATTTACTATAGTTTACTATCAGACTCAGTATGTTAGGACTAATTCTAAAATTTAAATATTTTAGTCAAAAACATATGACCCATTGTTTTCTTACATGCCTTAAATGAAACCTAAAAGTACCTAGGGTTACAGAACATAGAGGACTCTGGCAAACTGAAAGACAGGCTCTAAAATATCAATAAATCAAATAATATGTATTAAAGACAGACCAGATTCTGATGATTTAGGGGATAAGCTGTTATACTTTTCCAGGGCAAAATTAACATTGCTTTATTTCCTAAGCTTAAGGTGGGAAACTGTCAAAGTTAAATTCAGAAATTAGTGCTATTGATAAAAAGTTACACACACACACACACACGTTGGTGGCTGTGTCAGAGGAGCAGCAGGTGGTATCTAAAGTTCAAGGTGTCAGCCCACCGGGAAGAAACTCTCTGATGGGTCGATCTTGGCTAGACAAGGCCTCCAACACCACAGACCCTGGGAATGTCTTTTGCTTCTGCTGTGCCTTTACATGTTTGCTACTGTGATCTTTCTCTGGTAGCTGACATGATGTGAGTGGGGAGACCCCCACTGCCTGTAATGTACTATGTTTCTCTCATGGAAACATCCCATTTCAATGGGCATTTTTACCTATTGATCATCATGAGGATGATTCCTCGCTAAGCTGTACTGTCTAATTGATAATAATAATGTTAGCTTATACAAGTCTTAAAGAATAAAAACAAATACAAGGAAATGCTACACAGCCAGGGCCTGTGAGTTCCACCTAAGAAGCTGCATAGACTGTAGCTCAAGTTAATGATTAAGAAAGACAGCTGAGTGCCAGGAGCCAGGCTGGCTCTAATTCTCTTAAAGCAGAAAGATGCAGTCACAGGTTTCAGTGTGCATCATTAGCTGAAACAAAG
The DNA here is from genome assembly GCA_004026605.1 of Ondatra zibethicus. Classification (NCBI taxonomy): domain Eukaryota; kingdom Metazoa; phylum Chordata; class Mammalia; order Rodentia; family Cricetidae; genus Ondatra; species Ondatra zibethicus. Next base: position 56,437 of record PVIU01012841.1, on the reverse strand, counting down.
CTTTAAAATAACTTCAGGTTGGGTCAGATGTTTTGATAATAGTTTTGAGATGAAAAACCTTAGAAAACAATGTAAGGTTCACAAGGACACACAGCTGAGGTCAAAACCACAAAGTAGCCAAATTGTTAGTAGCTGCTGTACTTTCCCTGCTAGGGTTGGCTGATAACCAAAGATGAAAATTATTTCCCTATACCCATTTCTGCCCTCAATCTTCTGATATAAAAAACTATTGATGAGTTGGTATGTACTGTAAAGATTTAGAGTAGAGATGACTGATTCTTTTTCATATATAAGTTTAAGTGTGTGGTTGCTTTTAGATTCCTTATAAGATTACCTTTCAAGATAACAAAACATAATAAAGTAATTGGCCCCTTCTTTGTAACTGCAAAGTGCAGCCTGTCAATAAAATACCTGACAAGAACACCTTGCTTGGGTATGGATGTACGTGGGTTCTTGGAATAATTTGTTTTTCATCTGTAATATGTAATGTAATATGTAATGTTTAATTATGTGAGGGGCATGGAAGACATGCTGGTTTTACTTGAAATCATTCATTTGAAAAGCAGAGTGTAACCACATTGTAATTTTTATATTGCCTGAAAGATTTTTATGGATATATAAGCTGCAAGGGAAAGAATAGAGACAGAATTAGAAAGAGTTAAAATAGGTAAGAAGGAAAACATCAAGAATTAGAAGGGAAACATTAAGAAGAAATATGGAGTTAAAATGAGTTAGAAGAAAAATATCAAGAAAGATAGAGTTAGAAGGAAAACATCAAAAATTAGAGAAGGAATAGAGAATGCAAAATAAGACTAAAGAAAAGGTTTGAAGGAAACCATCAAGAGAGTATGTGAGTGTCTTTTTCCCTAACCCCCTCAGAAAAGTCTGGTATATGCCTAAGCTGTGGACTTCCTTTTCAGCCCTAAGCTGCGTGGAGGCTGTCCCTTCCCCCAGGCAGTGATGTACACACACACACACACACACACTACATTTGATGGTTAGACAATGGTTTTCTGGCTTTAAAATGGCACAGAGATAATTTATACTCGGTATGAACCACACTTTTTTCATCTTTCCTGCTAGCAATCTGAGGCATTGCATTTTCTCGTCATGCTGGGCAGTCAGGCAGACACACACAGGTAAGCAACTGACATTCTAGAGTGCACTGTGCTGCTTAACAACAATGCTCAGTAGATCAGGTATCCTACATTTATTTTCAAACTAGGCTACTTCAGCTTATATTAGCTATCAGGCTATATCCCTACTGTACGATAGGGGCTATAAAACCACATCCAAGCTGGTTTTTCTAGGAAAACTTAACTGTCCTGCTGGAAAATGTGCTTATATGTGTTTATAAAAGTCAGTTAATGTAGTTCTAGCTTTAATTATGCCTATCATGCAATTTATATAGAATTTTCTCCCTGTACTCTTCCTAAAGGGGAAGAGATAGGAAGTAAGAAACCCTGTATATGTGGAATACAAGTCCTGCAAACACTTAACACTGAGAAAATTAATCAGTTTAGAAAATCCTCCTCTAAAAAGTAAGACTTAGGGAACTATAAATATTCATTTGTTTGGGTTCTACTCAAAGCAGCACTGTGTGTATTTACACAGAGAAAGGTTAGGTTAATCTCATGTAACTCTTTGATGCAAGCCTCAAGGGGGCTCCTGGGATTTCTCCCTGAGTTTATACTAAAAAAAATAAAAGATTCTCATGACACAGGACAGAAGAACTCAACGCAATGTAAGGGAACTAGAAGGAAGAGGTAGGATGTGAGCAAGCTAAGCACTGTAAGAAGTAGACTGAAATCTTTGATAAGAGTGACACATGGTAACTTCCAAGTCCTGCTTAAGTGATGGCTATGATCCTGTTTAGGATTAGGACCAGTCCCAAAAGCAGACAGGATCCTATGCTATAAAATATGTAGGACTCATTTTCAGAGGCTTTAAATTGGAGCCAGTCTGCACTATGGGGAGGAACAGAGTGGTCTGGGCTCCTTTAGCACTCTGGGGGGTGGGTGAGGGACATTTTCCTTCTGAAGACTCAGGTCAGGCCTAAGCAGCACATCACAAACACAGCTGACTACCTCTTTGGGATGGAAAACTATATTATCCAGTTTGAAGTCTCCATGGATCAGGCTCTCCTCATTGTCATTATCTGGCAAGTTCTTCATTAGCCACTTGGAGAGCTGGGCCATGGCAGGGATGTCCTGATGGGCTGCAGCCGCGTACTGATTGGTCCAGGTGGATATCTGAAGGTATAAACGAGAGAGTAGCAGAAGTGAAGATAAAATGTGGGAGCCAGTGACCCTAAAACACCTGTGCGAAACCCATTTCACCCCAACACTTAACAACACATTTGCCAGGAGAGATTCCTGAAGCCTGACGCACTTCTGGAAGCCTAAAATCCTGAACACTTACTTTTCTTTCCCAGCTAGCTCCATTTTACCTGCCTAGGCCTCTATCAGACAAGAAGTACAAATGCTGGTATAACTGTCAAGAATGGTCCTCATGCACTAACATTTCATTGGAGAAAGAAGTGCATATAAACCACACACAGACACACACATACATACTCACACAGACACAGAGACCAGACACACAGACACACACAGATACAGAGACCAGACACACAGACACACACAGATACAGAGACCAGACACACAGACACAGAGACCAGACACACAGACAGACAGACAGATACACAGTTTTCCTCTGAAAAGGGGGCGTGAAGGCTAGACAGAAATTTTCCCATTTAACATCCTTTCCTACACCCACAGAGTATTTTAAATGTACCAGTAGAGTAGATCAGACTTTATATTGCTCAGAGAATTAAGAGCAAAGAAAATCCACCTATTCTAAGTCCTCTAACAAAGAAGACCACATTATTGAGCTGTTCATCTCTCTCCATTGCCCAATGCACATCTGCTCAATTTAGCACAACACAGCAAAGGTCTTCAATTTTGGGGTCTCACTGACTGAGTCTATATTATGTCTAAGTACTTACCTGTGTATTATTGGGTCAGTGTAAACCTCAGAGCCCTCATCTGCAAAATGAGGATAATACCTATGTCTTGTGGGATTTGCAAAGATTTAAAAAAGAAAATGTCTATAGCTTACTTAGCCTGCGACACAATACATAGTGAGTATTCTCTGACTCTCCCTACCCTACCCTCAAAGGATACACATATGAAATGCAGCCCATACATAGCTGGTCTCACTTGTATTTGACTGCAAGAGTCACCATCTTGTTCTTAGCACTCTACGTTATTTCTTTCCTAATGAGTTTTTCCCATCCAGGCAAAGGCATGCCAATCTCCATGCCTTGGACATACAGTTCTTGGGATGAACAATGAACAATTTACAAATAGGTAATACAGTCAGGGAAATAGCCCATTTCTCAGCTTCATTTATATGCGATTCATGAATCGGTCTCTCAAAAATGACCACAAGTTTCTTTACGGCAAAAATCTATTTCTGCTTTCTTGATATTCAAAAAAGTATTCTACAAGTATTAAACACATGACATATTAGCTTTACCCAGCTCAAAGAGACAAAACCAAGTAGAAAATCCATTGGCAAACCAAGTGAAAAGCTGAAACAGAAGCTTTTACTGAATAAAAGTTAACTGAAAAATAAAGTCAGAGCCTGGGGAAATGGCACAGTCAGTAAAGGGCTTGCTGGGCAATCAGGGGGACCTAAGCATGAGCCCCAGAATCTCCATGAAGAGAAAATAAAAAAAGGAAGGGAGGAAAGAAAGAAGATGAGGAAAGCCAGCCAGGTATGGTGGTCCATGCTTGGAGTTCTAGCACTGAGGAGGAGACACAGGAGGACCCTGAAGCTCACTGGCCAGTCGGACTAACTAGGAAGTTCCAGGTCAACCAATGAGGTCTTGTCTCAAAAACATAGGTGGGTGGCTCTTGAGTATGACACCTGAGGTTGATCTCTGGCTTCTATTCCACATCCATGTGCACATACTTACATGTATATCTGCACACACATGTATACCTGCTCAAAACACATGCACACGCACACACACACACACCATCACCACTACCACCACCACCACCACCACCACCAACAACAACACTATTTCATGCTAAAATATATCTGGATATATTGCCAAGGATGATGTTAAGATGGCAGGATTTCAGAGAGCCACACAGTAACGGGGTGTACTTTAACTAGCCACTTACAGTCTATTATTTCTGGGAGCTTAACGTATGTTCCAATGTAGACAGCTTACCTGTCTTTTGCAGTACCCGACTCCATTACCATATCCATCCAGTTGCAGTGACTTCACATTCAACGAATGTAGCCGCGCCAAGGTTTCTACCATAGACACATATATAGCTGCGCGTTCTGCTGGGCTAACTCCGGGAATTGAAAAATCACGAAAGATGCGACCCTATCGAAGTGATCACAATGGCCAGTTTAAATAGCTGACAAGCAAAACATACACTGTATAGAGTATGATAGGCATAGCTTTACTTGTGAAATAGGTAAGAGGCTACATGCCAAAGGCAAAATACAAGAACATGCCAGGATGAACCTGAAGGCTTCAGACTGTTTAAAACCCACATCCCTAAATTAAAAAGCAATTTGAATTTGCTCTCAATGATTTGGTCTTTCTATGTGGAAGAGCCTCTCCGCCACACACATGCATACACATCCCTGCCTTCCTGTTTGGCTACTGCCCGTGTGGGTAGCTCTTTACTGACACCTAGAGGAGGGTTTAAGAACAAGTTAAAATTTGCTCCTAGTCCATTTCTGTTCTTCCTCATTGTATGTCCTTGAAATAAAACTGTAAGCCCTTGGAAAGGAACTGTACTAAAAAGTTGAGTAAACAACATTAGCTATGACTATAATAACATTCAACTAATGTAATTCTGTAATTAACCCCATAATTAAAAAAAAAAAACAACAACCGGGTAAGACTGTTAACTTACCTGCACATGCTGCATCACGTAAAATTCCGTTCCGATGATGGAAGCATCGCTGCAGTACAGTAGAGGCTCAGGAACAGGGAATCCAGTGGAAAACAAGGCTTTCTGGACTTTGAATTCTCTATCAATCTAGATAGGATTATTAAAAATCAGAAACATAGAAATTTTATAACTATATGTGAGCTAATCATAACCAAGGTTATCGGTTACAAAACAGTGCCAATGACTAGCCCAGAGCTGACAGTAACAATTCCCTGTTTATAGAACACTCGTTTGATCATTACAATTACAAAGTAGGAAGCTCTAAAGCATGACCATTTACTTGGGGTGAAAGGACAGGCATTTGCATAGGGCTTAATACTGGCTCTCGTAGCATGAGGGTAACAGTCTGGCTGCATTTCACAGGTTTTGTTAGAGAATCCCTCTGTTCTCAGCCATCCCTGCTGGTGGTGGTTGTGGGAACAAAAAAAATCACCCATCCCTGTTGGACATCAAGGGAGAAGCATGCTTCTAAGGAGGGAGCATGGGGACCCTTACAGGAACATGGCCTGTTGTGGGGATCCAGAGAGCTCTGGGGAGAACCAGGCAGCTAGAGAAAATTGGTATTAAAGCTGGACCCCAAGTAAGACAAGAGGGAAATGACATCCGTGGCTAGGACACACATGCAGACCCAGACAGGGCCCAAGTAAGACAAGAGGGAAATGACATCCGTGGCTACCCAGACAGGCCCCAAGGACGTGAGCTAGAGCAGAGCTGTGATACAGGTGAGCAAGGATGATTCATGCATGTGGAAAGTGCCTTGCTCCAGAGGCAAGGGTGACTGACCAGTTCTAAGGAGGGAAAACTATGTAGCTTACCTTGATATCAAGGAGTAATGCAGCCATGCAGCAGGGAAGTAATTAAACCTGAGGTGAGAACAGCCAATAGTGCCAATGGCTATTGAAAGAGATGTGTGCAACTGCCATAGTGCCAGGAAACAAGAAAGTGTCAGGGGATAAAAGCTTAGGGGATTACAGACCAGACTGGAAAGCAGGAACATTGTTTTTTAAAACAGAGATGGATGAGGGGGAAGCTGTACTTGGGCTGAGAGCATGGCATATTCTGCTGTATTCTGGTGGAATACAGTCAAGAAGAGAAGCAAAGAGAATTGCTATTGAGCTACAGATTTCTAGGCAGGGCTGGGGTTTTCCTTCAGGCATGCCATGTTGACATTAACAAAAATTACCCAACCTTTTTTTTTTTTTTTTTTTTTTTTTAAGCATCCAAGTTACTTCACGTTTTCAGGAATATGATGGAGCCAAGAAAGTCAGAATCTCTCTTCTCCTGTTACTATGATATTAAATCCACCCCACAATGATCTTTCCTCAGCAAATGAATAGAACATGCATGATGGCCGGGCGGTGGTGGTACACTTAATCCCAGCACTCGGGAGGCAGAGGCAGGAGAATCTCTGTGAGTTGGCGGCCTGCCTGGTCTACAGAGGAAGAGCCAGGGCTACACAGAGAAACCCTGTCTTGGAAAACAAAGAAATAAACAAAAGCATATGATTACAGTACCATCTACACACATAGAGTACTTAGAATGTTCCCCAGCACTTGGATCTATGTCTTCTCCTGTTCTCTAACTATCCCAAGATAATCCCTGTTTTTGCAAAAAAAAAAAATGGAAAATTTAGAAATTAACTGATAAGTTGTGCTTGTATGTATTTATAAGATATAGTATGATGGTGTGGGACAATGGTCTGTATTCTGTCAATTAAATTTCAAATAAATGCTGATTGGTCAGTAGCCAGGCAGGAAGTATAGGCAGGACAACCAGACAGGAAGTAGACAGGTCAAGGAGAACAGGAGAATTCTGGGAAAGAAGGAAGCCCATTTCTCTGCAGTCCTGACCTAGCCACAGAACAAGCAAGATGTGACCAAAAAATGTACCGAGTCATGTGGCTAACATAGACAAGAATAATGGGTTAATATAAGTTATAAGCGTTAATAAGAAGCCTGAGCTAATGGGCCAATCAGTTTATAACTAATGTAGACCTCTGTGTGATTTCTTTGGGACTTAATGATTGCAGGAACCAGGCAGGACAGAAAACTCAGGCAACAAATGGCACCCATATGGACAATTGCATCCACATAAAGCCTGAGAGAGCTTAGGAAGTTATTCTAGACAAAAAAGAATAGAGTTAAGCACAGCTTATTGATAGCAGCATTTTCTCAGGTGGGCTCTGTTTGCTAGAGACAAATGCATCTCATTTAAGACAGGCTTCCTGACTCAGCTTTAGCTGTAAAACCTTGCAGTTTTTTTTGAAGAGGTCCTGCCACAAAACACTTGAATGGTGTTGGTGAAAAGCTGACCACATGCTTTTTGGTTTTCAGCCATAGTAGGAAAAAAGTCGCGCCATTTTAAAATGCCAGCTTTCTGGGCCATCCTGCCAGCGCAAACTCTGACTTTTTCAGGCAGGAGGTCCAGCTACAGAGCATTTGAATGTGGTTTGTGAGCAGACTGCTGCAGCTTGCTTGGTGGCCATAGAGTTGTGGCAATAAACATGGCTACAGCTGGTACCTCTGCCACGAGGCTGGAATCTCAGAAAGTTAAGGAATGGGCTGGATCCAGCCATCAAAGTCACGGCTTTAATCCTCTCCATATTGCTTAGCAAATTAAAGACTCACGTGGTCAGAAAAAGAGAGATATACAGTAATGAGAGATTCAAAAATGAAGAAAACCTCTAAATTGTTTACTGTGTGTTTAAAAATATATTCAGGCTTAGAAGAGAAAATAAAAAGGTTAAAGTCCTTTTTAAAAAAAGAGAGAGTAATTGGTGTGGTGGCACACACCTTTAATCCCAGCACTTGGGAGGCAGATCTCTGTGAATTCAAGGACAGCCTGGTCTACAGAGGGAGTTCCAGGACAAAGATACACAGAAACCCTGTCTCAAAAAGCCAAAAATTAAAAATAAAAGAAATAGAGGTTAAAATAAAGCCACATAAAGAAGAAAAATACACATAAAGTTTGGATACTGTATGTTATTATGTTCTCTTTTAATTGTTTGAATGCTGAGGAAGGAGCAACAGCTGCTAAAAGATATTTGTTTATAAATGCTGCTGAATTAATGCAAGATAGGTATTTTGAAAATACGTTGAGTTCAAAATTGAAGTCAAAAGGTATGTTACTTTGGAGAAGAGGATTTGCTTTTGTTTCCACAGGAAATGAGAGGCTGTGAATTCATTTTGAGTTAAGAAAAATCAGGTTTGATCAAGGAAGACCACCTGAAAAATCTCTGGTAAGAGGAGATGGCCCAGATGTCTGAGTTCTACATCCAGAACAGATTCAAGACTGCTGCCTGAGATGATCAAGACTCACAGGATATTCCAGTCAGGACTTGAACATTATTCTAAATTTTCTTTAGGTCCCCGTAAGGTTATCAACACCCCAACCAGCAGGAAGTAGCTTGGAGAACTATGCCCACATTCCCAAAAACTGAACTATGGATATTTTCCTTTGTTTAGAATGTTGGTTACAAGTTATTATGGCTAATGGTGAGGAGAAAAGCTAAACAAAGGATATTAGATTCAGAGTTCTTGTTTTGTTTTTAAAAACGAGGGGGAAGTGGTGTGGAACAATGGTCTGTATTCTGTCAATTAAATTTCAAATAAATGCTAATTGGTCAGTAGCCAGGCAGGATGTATAGGCAGGACAACCAGACAGGAAACAGACCGGTCAAGGAGAACAGGAAAATTCTGAGAAAGAAGGAAGCTCATTCCTCTGCAGTCCTGACCCAGCCACAGAACAAGCAAGATGTGACTGCCCAGCCGAAAAAGGTACCGAGTCACGTGGCTAACATAGGCAAGAATAATGGGTTAATGTAAGTTATAAGAGTTAATAAGAAGCTTGAGCTAATGGGTCAATCAGTTTATAACTAATGTAGACCTCTGTGTGATTTCTTTGGGACTTAACGACTGCGGGAACCAGGCAGGACAGAAACCCTGACAACAGTATGATAACTTGGTTTATGTATATATTATTAGGTAGTGAACAACTCAGAATAATTAGAAAATTTAATTTGTAACAAACATTTTTTATAGTTCTCCCTGATGAGTCTAAAACTTAAAGCCTATTATAAATGATTGCTCATGTCTTTTTTAAACCACTGAATGGTTATAAGATGTCCACAGCAAATAATTACAATAACTCATCGAGCAAAGATTGTCGTTACAGACACTCTTCATATGTAAGGAAAACAGATCATCTAGACAAGAGTAGCGATGATCATATCCACAGGGAAGAATGAAGCCCACAGGAGACCTGGAGGAGTTCAGGGTGACAGTTGCAACACAGCTTTAGGCTTCACCCTTTTTCAAACAAGAGGGTGTACAAACGAAGCGAATATTTAATTAAAAGAGAAGTGCATTTCCAGTAGTCAGTAATGGTGAGAAGACTTTCTTTTTTATTTATTTATTATGTATACAGTGTTCTGCCTGTGTGTATGCCTGCAGGCCAGAAGAGGATGCAAGATCTCATTAGAGATGGTTGTGAGCCACTATGTGGTTGCTAGGAATTGAACTCAGGACCCCTGGAAAAATAGCCACTTCTCTTAACCTCTGAGCCATCTCTCCAGTTCTGAGAAGACTTTCAAATGCAGTTTGAATGGCAGCTGTGTTTTTCAGAGGCAGTTACTTGTGGTAGAAGGACTGCTCGCTGTGTATCTGTGCCATACCTTATGTGCTTTGGGGAGAAGAGAGCCCGGTGGTTTCTTCCTGAGAACATAGGCTTTAGGTCCTTTCTGGAGGAAAAAGGTTGGATTGGACTGTCCTGATCTAGAGAAAAAGGTTTTTAAAAGGTCAATTATAAACTGTCTCCTTCCTTCCGAAATCCTACTAAAATGTCAGCAAATACAAGAAACAGACATAAATGTATCTCAATGCTGGGCTGACCACAGGGGTGCCCTGAGCAGTTGGAGGAGGGCGAGTTCATGGTGACACTAAATAGATGGCAGCCTGCTGGCAGCTGAGGATTCTGCAAACGCAACAGGAGCAATGCCCTCTCTAGTTCTGACAAAGACAAAAGTAAGGAAACAAATGCAGAAGCCCCCTGCACTGGAGGACTATCATCACACACTGGTTACATCTCCCCACCCCCCAGCAGGACCCCAGCAGTGGGGAAGTACTGATGACCTCAGGGTACAAACCACTGAGCTCATAGTTATGACCATTAAGAACTTGAACAAGATAGCTAGTGCTAAAGAAATTGCTGAAGTCTGTTGTAAGAGATGGTACTCTGACTACTGATAAAGACTGAATCCTTCTGTTTAGGTAGGCAGCTAGGGTGGGTTATTTTGATAAGATCCTGGCTATCCATTAATATCACAAGACCCTAATAGGCCACCCTTAGCCTCTTTGAAGCAAATAAAGATAAGTAATATCATACAGACAGGAGAGAATCATATGCATTTCTTCAGAGTTCTTGTAGTAACCCACCAGACATGTAGGGCTTGTTTACGTCTCCTGTACCCCTGCAGTGACAGGTGAGGTGCAAATGGTGAGTGTGTGGGTCCTATCCTGGTTGAGAAGCCTGCCATAGCCTGTGTGTGCCAATAAACAAGACACCGTAGGCTAGGTAGTTTATAAACTGAAAAAGCTTACTTCTCACGGTTCTACAGTCTCAGAGGCCCACAGCCAAGGGGCCAGCAGACTTGGTGTGCAGCGATGACCTGCTTCCTTATAAATGGTGCCTCTCATGATATCCCCACATAGAAGGGGGAAAGGCAGATCTCGGGGAGGGGAGGAAGCCACGCAAGGGTACACTGCTAGACAAAGTTACTTAGTGGGCAGCTTCAGCCTGACCCATGGGTGCAATGTGGGAAATGGACATGGGGAGAACTCTGTACAGTTCTCTGCCTGAGAGTTGTCTTGTCTGAAGCAAATAAGGTGCGGGTGTTATTCTCCTGAAACTGGCTAAGTGTCATCTTGGATACAACATTCAGGCCAAAGGAGGCTCTGACAGTCCAGGGGTAGCTCCTCAAGAGAGTGACATGGGGCAGGAGAGATGGTTCAGGGGGTAAAGGTATAGGGGGAAGGGCCAGCCAAATAACACACCCTGGCCCTGAAACCAGAGCCAGTGAAAGAAACATGTTGGCCATGGAACCAGAGCCAAAGAAACACCCTCTGATCCTGAAGCCAGAGCCAACACACACACATACACACACACACACAGACACACACACACACACACACACACACACACACACACACACACACACACACACACACACACACACACACACACACACACACACACACACACACACACACACACACAC
>PVIU01012841.1:0-45075 GCA_004026605.1 Ondatra zibethicus | reverse complement strand
ATCCGACCAAGTACCACCCTGAAAATTTCCACCCTGGGAAAAACTGCCCCTAAGAAGCCCCATATAAGCCCTGTGCCTGTTCAGTTGGCAGCTGCCTTTTTCCACCCTGGCAGAGGCGGCCACTCCTGAATGAGTTTTGAGTGAAAATCTTCTTTTGCCAGAGTGGAGTGAGGCAGAGAAGTAACAACTTTTGCTGTAGCAAGGAAGCCATGGGCATCTCTTCTGGGAAACTCCGAGTGGAGCAACGGGCTTATCTGTGGGGGAAACTCTCTCAGCAGAGTGGAGCAGAGCTGGGCTGTAAGAGCTCTCTGGGGGGGGGGGAGCAAGATTGCTACATTCCTGCAGTGAAACCATCCCCCACCAGAACATAGCCAGGATACCTTTCCATCAAAGCTGTAGGTATAGTCTGGCTTCCGACAGCCAGGATACCTTTCTATCAGAACTGTAGGTAGAGCCTGGCTTCTGATAACTTTTCCTCCAGAGCTTTTCTTTTCTTCTCAAGGTCTCTGCTCTAGAATCTTCTCTTGCACAAATTCTTAATCACTGGTTATTTGGTTTTTCCTGAAACCTTTTCTTGGCCCCTCTTCATCCCTCTTCACTGCAACTGTCTTAATCAAAGTTTGTCTTGAACCCACTCAAATCAATCTTTTGTCCCCATCTTTCCACTAATATCGCCTTTTCAAGATCACTAGCACAATCCATGATACTCTTTTACCATCTGGCTACTCCTTCTAAAACTCTTTTTTAGCCTCCTTTTAACTCTCCAACTTCTTATTACTAGGGTACTGTGGCTGGAACCCTAAACTTCCACTTTATTTAGACTCTTTTTCTAAGTAAGCCTTTCTGCACTGTGGCTTACAATGCCTTCTCTATCAACTCTCAAACCTATGCCTAGTCAAGGCCTCTGCCCTGAGTCTATATCCAGTTGGTCACTGTGACATAGTCACTGAAGTGTCTAAGAACCATCCTAAAAGTCACAGCATAGAACTTCCTTCCCATTTCTTTCGTGTTACTAGCATTTCTCATCACTATGATAAAACGTTGGCCTGAAGCAATAGACAGAAAAACACTTTTTGGGAGCTCCCAGTTTCAGGATATATGGTCTGTCTCGTGGGGGAAAGCATGTCAAAGTGGCTCAGTCTATGGTGACAAGAGATTACAGCAGTTGCTTCTCAATTCTCAGCAAACCAGGAAGCAGAGAGCTCCAGGTGGCATCAGAAGCACACATGACCATCAAGGCCTGTCCCCTACAGCCCACTTCTATACGCTAAGCCACAAGTCCCAGGGGTTCTGTTGTCAGCGGTCTGGGTGTTTCCAGGTTTGGGGTGTCTTATCCAAAAAAACTGAAAAAGCACACATCAATATCAAGGCACAAGAAGTTTGATGTAAAAAGATGGTGCTGGGTCTAATACAAGGAAATGGTGGGCTTCGTGAGCAAGAATGCCACAAAGCAGTGGTTATTCTTTCTTCCGTGGGATCCAGGAGAAGGAAGACTTGGTTGCTAAGGGGCGTACTGTGGGTGCTTTGCTTTTGATTGACAGGCTTGGGTTATGTAAGTGCTTATTGTGAATGTCCTTCCCCACGAAGGACCTGATTTTATTCATACACATGCCTAACCAAGCACAGGCATAAGATGATAAATACAAGTCTTCCCTAAAAGTTTACCCAGAGAACACAATTCGCCTTACTCTTTATACCCCCAAGACGAATGCAGACCAGATTGGCCTTTTGCATCTAGTTCAGGATATTTTCAATATGTTCCAAGACACACATGAATGGACACCAAGCAAAAAATGCCAGTCACCCAAGAGTTCCCAAGGCACGAGTGACCTACTGACTAGTTTGGAGCAGAATGTACATGCAGCTTGATTCCTGTCTCACTGACACAGTTAATCACCTGTGTGCTAATACTATGCTACTTAATTCAAACCTCCCATTCTGTTTCTCATTAGGAATGCTTCTATTAACCCTTTGCTCTTTCTCATAAAATTAAAAAGACGATTTTCATTGACATTGCTTTGAATTTATAATATATAGATCAGTTAGGAAAAATTACATTACTGACTTTTCCTCTTCATGTATGTTATTTCTAAATTTCTAACGTTCTTGAAAAATTCCTAATAAGGTTTTGTCATGTTCTATACAAAGGTCTTGCATACCTATTAGCTTGGTGTTTAGGTAATTGGTTTTTTTAAAACATGTTCTTATCAGAGCTTTTTGAATGTCATACTTTGACTATTGCTAAGATATAGAAATGCAGGTGGTGTGTATATTAACAAACTATTACCATGTTGCTCATTGGCTCACCAACATACGAACCAGTTACTTTCTACATGGTATTTGTTCGCTGTTTTTGTCCTGTTAAAAAGCTTGCACTTCTACTGTGAAAATGTGTGGGTTTTTGTATTTATTTATGTGGGAGCACACGTGTGGAGGTCAGAGGACAACTTTCAGGAACTGGTTCTCTCCTTCTACCATGCGGTCCCTAAGGACTGACTGCAGAGCAGCAGGCTTGGCAGCAGGTGCCTTTATCTGATAAGACATCTCACTGGCCCAAAGTTCAAAAAGATTTTTTGATACTTTTGTGGCCTAGTATATTTTTAATTTTAAACTGTTTTCATCTGGGGAAATAAATGTGTCTTCTGTGTTGAATCTGTACTTCCATGCATATATGTTAAACCAAGCCTATATAACGGTTCTGGAAAAATAGTTTTTGAGACCTGTGATTGCTACATAGTCTGGGCTGACCTCACTATCATCCTTTCTTGGCCTCCATGTGTTGGGATTAAAGACAGTAGCACCAGGCTTGGTTTCAGAAATAAGTTCTGTTTCACACCTAATTTCATTTCTTGACCTTGATTTTGATGAATATCAACTTAATTCATAATTACTTTCAAGATAATACAGGAAAACATTAGCCTGAGAATATATGACCTTTAATCTGAAAGCAGGATGGGATGTTCAAATGACAAGCTGGCCAAATTCCACATGGACTGGACTAACCACTTAAACTTTGATCTGTTTTAGTCTGTTTAAAACACAACGCAGAAGTGTCAACTATTCTTTATTTCACCTCTCTACAGATATTTCAATGCTCAAGCCCTTTCACCTACATTACTTCATCATCTCCTTATCAAGACAAATGGAACAGGCAAATGTTACAAGAGAGAAACTTTGGTCTCAGAATTTATGTTACAGTTAAATCCCCAGAGAGAAAGGCCACACACAATTGACTGGGACCATTATAAAATCGTATAAAATGGTTTTATAGTGGAACCATATAAAATGGTTTTACACTGGAATCAGATAAAAATGAAAAACTATTTATTGCAAAACATCAGATCAAAGTCAGATTCACTTGCCAGTGGGAATAGGTACCCTCAGGGTCATCTCATCCAATTTAATTCCCTTCTTTCAAGAACTTGGGCCTAAAGTACTTCAAGTGGTGTTATTAACCTAGCCTCGGGTGACTACGGTCAATTAAAATGGCACCAGTCCTCCAGAAAATGATCTTCAGATTGTAGCACAAAAGGTCACAGAAAGCATCTATTTCTCCAAAAGTGTTCAGCTTCATCCATCTGAGTGAATTAGGCAAATGTTTTTAGTCCTTAACAAGATTGCATTGCATAATGGACACTGCCTCTACTACTGCCTTCTAATTCAGACTAGCCTGGGATTCAAGGAGAAGCCATACAGGAGAAGCGGCCTTGCAGGGAAACCAATCGCGACTGGGCAAATGAGAAACCCACCCAGGGCCAAAAGAAGAAAAGCACCAAACACAGACTTGCTCCAGCTGAAGACGAAGGCTATGATAGATACCTGTATTGAGTAACAGTCAGCACAGCCCGGGGATCTGCCCCAAAGCCTGGCAAATGCTGATTCAGGTAGGCCTCCAGGGACCTCACGTCGAACTTGTGCTGGGGTAGCACTTCCACGGTGTCACTGGTGACATCCATCTCCATGATTGCCACTGCTGTCACAGGGTACAGAAACGCAGAATCCACAGACAACTCAGTGGCAGCAAAGGGGTAGGAAATAGACTTAGAACTTGGAGGCGTGGCCAGGGCGGGGCTTAACGGAAGTCAATCATTTGGACTCTGGGCGCCGTTGCTAAGCAGTGTGTGCGGCTGTGTCTAGTGACTTGGAGTCTGGAGGAGAATGAAGGAAGCGCCTGCTCTGGGCCCCAACTGAGAATTTTCTATCAGCGTCAGAGCTGCAGGCCTCGATTTTAAGGAAAAACAAGGTCACAAACGTCACTCGGGCGAGATCCTCCATCCTAGATTAATGATGCACCAGGCGGAAGGCCTGTGAGGTCCGGTTAAGAAGAGGGTCCCCCACGACCTTGGGGTCCCGGAGTAAAAGACCTCGGTGTTCCTCATGGCCTCCTAGATGAGAAAGACAGAATCTTTGTCGGCCTGATCTGGACACTCAAGACGCTGGCCCTGCCGCGACATGATTTAGCAGTTCCAGAGGAGAATGGCAACTGTTTTGAGGAGTGTTTTGCCTGGGGGAGCCATGGCTGCGGCGCACCGGAAGCGGCGCGCCGGAAGACCGGCGGGCGTGGCGGAGACGTGTCTCACTGGGATGCCTGAAGGCTCTTTCCCGGCTGTCGGCCTCCGGAAGGCTGTACCTAGTCCACCTGCACTTCGTGGGCCCAGCGGAGCAGCGTGGGGCGGCGGCGGCGGAGGCCCAGGCTGGCAGCGGCGGCTGCCGGGGGCCCAGCCATGGCCGAGTCGGTGGAGCGGTTGCGGCAGCGGGTTGAGGAGCTGGAACAAGAACTCTCCCGGGAGAGAAGCAGGCAGGTTGTGGGCGGCCGGACCCGCATCGAGAAGATGAGCTCCGAGGTGGTGGACTCCAATCCCTACAGGTGATCCATGGCGGGGCGGGCAGGACCACGCTCCTCTTGCGGGATACAGCAGGCCACCTGCGGCACCTTTCTTGCTGTGGCGGTCCTGTCCCTAGATGGGCAAGGCCACGTCTTAGTGCTAGTCAGAAGATAATGCTTGCCGAGCGATTCATTCCAGCATTCGGGTGGGTGAGGTAGTGGGGTTGTCGCGAGTTTCAGGCCAGCCTGGGCTACATAATGAGTTATAGGCCAGCTTGGGCTGTATCGTGAGACCCCTTTTCTCCTGCAAAGAGAATCCAAGGCAGGCATCCATATGGTTCAGCTGTTGTGCCCGCTGTCCTGTGCCCAGTTTTCTGTCACCCTTGACTCTTCCTCGCTCTGCATAAGGCGGGTTGCTAGCGAGCTCTGTCAAAACATGATATCATATGTAAAGCCGCCAAGGCTAGACTACAGTTACTGAAAGACCTTTCAGTATAACTTAGATGAGGCAGGGCGAGGGAGAGTAGGTTACCAGGGGGCTCAGAAACATCTCAGACTGTCGACTTTGCCAGGCCTACTTACTCCTGTCCCTAAAGGACTTTCTAGATTATGAGGGAGAATACAGAGCAGTGGTTAAGGGGAAGAAGGTCTCAGTATCACGACGGAGTGAATTCATTTTTCAGCATACCGAATAGCTAGTAACTTCTAACAGCTGCTAAGCTGCTTCAGTTTAGCCTCCTTACTGTGAAGTGGGATCATAGGAATGCCCGGTTCTGTCATGGTTATGAAGACTGAAACAGTCAATTTATGTGAAGTTCTTAAGACAGCAGTTGTACATGGCAAGCCTCGTACAAGACTGCATTCAGGAGCAGGCAGGTAGACCTTTCGGTTACATATGTTTTTCTTTCCACTGTAGCCCTATGGGATTGCTGTGATTTCGAGCTCATTCTGTAGGTGAGAAAAGTGAGCGTTAGAGAGCTGCTTTAGATAGATTGTAGTAAAGAATAGAATCTGGGTGGCGTTAGGTTTCTCCCGCATAAGTCTGTAAGCCTGTAAGTAGTGTGGATAAAAACTGGGTGGCTTTAACATAAGTGAAGTTCCAGAAAGAGAGCAATGTGTGCAGTGGGTCTAGAGACACTCTCGGGTGCTGATGTTGCAAACTCGTGCAGGTGAATGTGTGCAGAGGCGTGTTAGAGACCTGCTGGAGCTAGGCCACGTGAAAACACGTAGGAGAGCAGGCATTGGAAGACACAGTTGCTGCCTTGAGGACTGGAGGTTAGGAAGGCAAGGGAAAGTGCTAAAGCAGCCACCCCGCTGTGAACACTTATGATCAAACCAAGACGGCCAAGGCTACAGGGGTGGGAAGTGTTTGTGTGGCAGTAATGACATTTATGAGTGAAATCTTGAGAAGACTGAAAAGCAGGCGGTGGAAATACTGCAATAGATGCATTTATAGACATGGCCACATCGAGCTGAAAGTGGGAAGAAGGGGGCCAGCCAGAGGACTGCTGACTTTCTAACAGCCCTAGATCCATCTGTGCCATCAAGAACAAACTATATAATACATTTTATGTACATAGTATATGTGTGTGTGTATATGCATATATGCACATAAACACACATGCACTTAGGTCATAGAGCAGATGAGCAGTGGCTGAAGAATCCCTGGGATACGACAGATGCTTCCAAAAGTGCACATCATCCACTATGAACAGAGACCATGAGCTTATTTCACTTTCTGTGTACTAATACAGCATGGGAAAATTATGACATTTCACTTTGACCCTCAACATTTAAGCCATTAGGTGTAGGTCTTGACTACACATTAGGATAAAGAATGTTCTTTAGAAGAAAAATGCTTCACAGACTATGCCCAGGAAAGTCCATGTTTTAAAACCTACCTAGTGATTTATTCCTACCTAGTAAAAGATAGATTTTAGGGTCAGTAGGTTGTCATATTTTCTGTACCCTAGGCTGGTCTTGAATTCTTAACCTCCTGCTTCAGCCTCAGAGTGCCTGCCACCATGCCCAGCTAGACTCCTCCTCTTCTGAAGTAGTAATAATTGAGTTTTATTACTGTTTTCTCTGATGGTGCATGTCTATAATAAGTATCACTATTAACCAAAAAATTATAACCATGGCGCAGCACAAATTCTAATTGGTATTAATAATAAAAACCCAAAGTCAGATATAAGGGCTTATGCTGAAAGATCAGAGAGAGCAGCCAACCACTAGAGAGTTCTTACCTTTACTGATGCTCAAACTGAAGCAGGCTATCCTCGCTCTATATAATCCTCAAACTGAATGCCGTCTCTACCAAACCTCAGATTGCATCTCAGACTGATTCTGAGCTCCTGTCTCCTCCCGCCTTTTATTCCTCTTTCCGCCCAGCGATATCACTCCTGTCTCCCCCTCCCTAGTGCTGGGATTAAAGGCGTGGGGTCCCAAGTACTGGGGTCACCATTGTGTGAGTTCTGTTTCTCTTTTAGGCAGATTCAGTCTCCTGTAGCCCAGGTGGCCTTGAACTCACAGAGATCTGTTTGCTGGGATTAAAGGTGTGTGCCACCATTGCCTGGCCTCTAAGGCTAACTAGTGGTTTAGCTTTGCACTCTGATCTTCAGGCAAGCTTTATTTGTTAGAGCACAAACAAAATATCACTACAGTGTGGGGCTGGAGAGATGGCTCAGTGGTTAAGAGCACTGACTGCTCTTCCACAGGATCCAGGTTTGATCCACAGCACCTATAGGGAAGTTCACCATCCTTAACTCTAGTCCCCAGGGTATCTAATGCCCTTTCTGGCCTCTGCGGGCACTGCATGTACCTTTAGTACTGCATGTATACATACATATACACACATAACCGGCAAACTACTCATATATATGAAAAATACAAATAAAAAAGACTGCAAGAGCTCTGAACCTCTTTTTTTTTTTTTTTCTTGAAGCCGCCTGATGGCGTTGAAGCGGATGGGGATTGTCGATGACTATGAGGTATGCTAAACCTTTCCCAGCCTCTGAACACGATTGCAGTGAATGAGAATAATTTCTGGCGACAAATCAAATGAAGAGCAGTAACCAGCACACGTATCGTTTTGTGTTCACAGAAAATTCGTACTTACGCTGTAGCAATAGTAGGTGTTGGCGGAGTTGGCAGTGTGACTGCCGAAATGCTGACAAGATGTGGCATTGGTAAGGTAAAAAGACTTCTCTTTGCCTGTCCAATAGGGAACTGTTGACCCCTGCAGCAAATCAGGTACAAGTTAGCACTCTTCTGCTCAATCAATGTTTTGTTGATTTCTGTTTATTTATGGAAATAGCTCTTCTCAAGAAGCTGAGTCATAGCCCTCTCCAAACAAAGCCTCATGTTATTGCTAATTAAACAAAGGGTATTTAATTGTGTTCAGGAACTTTTGTTTAGGGTAGTGTAATGTGTAAGTAATTTGGAATTATTTTAGATACAGAACCTGTTAGAAATGGTTCAGGGGTGTCTCCCCCTCCCCCCCATAGATTCATAGTATTTTAGCAAGGCAAAAATTTTACTTCTGCTGGAGAGTGTATAGCTATGCCAAGTCAAGCAGGCAGGCTCACCCAGTGGGGGTTCTGCTGGGTTTTTATTCCTAATGTAAGGGCCCCTGTGCCCCACTCTGAGCGGTCAGAGTTCAGCCCCATACTCTTGCATACATAGCTGACTAACTCCAAATAGCACAGCTGATGAGCACAGTACAACTTTTGGGAACAGGATACATGTATTTTGATTTCAAGAAGTGCTAACCCTGGAGGAATTTGAATTTCTTCCAAGTGACCACTTTACAGTATTTTTTAAAGTTCTTATTATTTTTTATATATTCTCTCATACAATACATCCTGACTGCAGCCTCCCTTTCCTTTACTCCTCCAAGTGCCCCCTACAACAGTTTTTTAAAAACAGTGTTGTCTTATTTGACCTTTGATACAAAAGACTGTAGGACATTTAAATGGATAAAATGTGCAGATGAAGTACTCAGTTAAACACAGAGAGTAGAAAGCATTGAATGTGAGCTGGGGATGTTTTAGATTTTTTATTTAGCCCATTTTGTTTTCTTTTAAAAACAGACTTAAATTGTAGAACCCTTCTGCCAGAATTTAATCTGTCAATCTTAGGTGTATAAGGCCAAGGACTATTGATGTTACTTAGTTGAATAGATAAGTTTTCCACAATTATCTGCCCTATGTTATTTTTATAAAACATGCATTCTCCAATATCGTTTGTTAATAAGTAAATATTAAGTGATAGCAGTTGCAGAATTGGCCCTCATTTATCAATATAAAAATGATGCCAACAAAATACTTAAAATGGTTATTATAATTTAATATCTTTGAAGTGGTTTATAGAAGCAGGCCAAAATATTGCTTGCTGATGGCTTGAGTACCTGGTTGATTGGTGGGATGCTGGAGATGCTTGAGGTCAGTGGTAGCCATGTTAAAGCAGACTGCCAGACCTAATCCTGCAGGTGTCAGAGAGCTTGAGACCTGTCATACTGATTTCCAGGCAATCCTGACAGTGCAGAAATTAAACACTGAGAACCACTGGAGCCTTGCTTGGGCATTCACTAGGAAGGAAGGCTTCAGGTGCAGTGCATACTGCTGACCAGAATCTGTCTTTTAATAGACGCTGCATGTTAATGTTGAGGAAGTGCTCTTTGTCCCAATGACAGTGTCAGGTGGTGCAGAAGCTGCTAGATGAGGCCTCAGCAGTCATTCTCGAGCACTGCTGTAATGAGAATCGCCCGGGAAGACTTGGCTAGTGCCATGTCCAGTTATTCCCATGATAGGCAGTTAGGAATTCTGGCAGTGAGATGCAGACACCTGCATTTTCCCTAATTCTTCCTGTGATCCCATTGTATACCCAGGTTTGTAAGCCACACAAAACAGTTAAGTTTCAGAATTCTTTCTCCTTTCTGTAAAACAGATAAGCAAGAAGCTAATTGATTAAGTTTAGTGGGGAAATGGTGCCTAGAAAACCCAGAGCCCATTTCTTATCTCTGCAGGTAGCTGCAGTTCCCTGGATGACTGAGTCTGCATCAGTGGCTTTGCTTTCCAGATGTGTGGCAGGTCAGAAAGTTGACCTAAGCCAAGTAGCGACAGTATTACAATGTCCACAAAGCCAAATAGGAGTCACAAACTCAGATTTAGTACTCTGTCTCACCTACTAAATATTATTGAGTGAGCCATGGTTTAGGGACTTTGGAGTTATAAAGGGCCTAACTGGTATCTTTGCTAGCAAGATACTAAGGTTCTGTGTGTTGTCATAGGCTTTTGTTTGTTTGTTTTAAGTTTCTGTATTGAGAAGCATAAAATCAGGTCTGGGGATATAACTTTGTGTTAGAGCGGTTACCTAGCATGGATTTGGTCGCAGGTTCAATCCCCAGCACTGGAAAAAAAAAAAAAAAAAAAAAAAAAAGACAGAAAGAAAGAAAAAGAGAGTAAAATCTCATTTTTCTAGATTTCTAGAATCTGACTTCTTCATACTGAAGAGAAATGTGATCTGCTCATTTTAGGTGATGTGTGTACAGTGGCAAACACTGAAGTAGACAAGACTAGAGCAGTAAAGAATAATTAACTGGTTGATAATTCTCTTTGGTAATGATTTTTAGCCTCAGCTTGGTTGTGTGGTGTGCTATACAAAGGGAGTCAAGGAAATGGAGCAGGCGTCCCTTTCTCACTGAGCCAGTCTGTAGAAGCAGCACAGCTTGGGGTCGGGGAGAGCTCTGTATCAGCTGAGCGCTGTTCAGCAAGGCCCCTAGCTGCCTTGTCACTAAGCTGAGGCTAAAAGATGCTGTGCATTTACCTCATAGGACATTTAGTAAATCTCTGTAAGGCACCAGGTACCTTAGAATTAACTAATGTTATTACACCACCAACATTAAGCCTACCAAATGGAAAATCTACTAGTTTCATGTCATTTTTCACTGAAGTACCACTGTTTTCATTTTAGTTACTGCTTTTTGACTATGACAAGGTGGAATTGGCCAACATGAATCGACTTTTCTTCCAACCTCATCAAGCAGGACTGAGTAAAGTTGAAGCCGCAGAACACACCTTGAGGTAATCATAGTTGTAGCAGAGGGCCGCATGCAGTGGGGTCTTGTTAGCTGTAGTTACAGCAGAGGGCCACACGCAGTGGGGTCTTGTTAGAAAATGAATTTTTTACTTACTCTGAAAAAGATTTTCCCCCAAGCATTTAAGAATTGTTTAGTGGTGTGTGGTGGCCCATGCTGCACATTCCAGCACCCAGGAAGTGGAGGCCATGTGAGGAGTGGTGCAAATTTGTGGACAGCCTGTCCTGGAGAGCAAGTACTGGGCCAACCAGGACTGCATAACAAGGCATAGACTCAGAACAAAAACCCAAGCCAGGCAATTCTTACTTTAAAGGCGATACCAAAATGGGTAGTGGCCAGATTTGGCTCATACACTGTGATTTGCCAATCCCAAAACATTCTTGGACTAAACTGAAAAAGATATAAAGAAACTCTCAGGCTGTACTGGGGCTAAGGCTTTGTTCCCAGCACAAAGGTTGTTCTGGGTTAGAATGGGAACATTCTTGAAATCTTTTATGAGAGTCCATATTAGGGTGTTCAACATTGGCCTTCTAGCAGGACATAGTCACCAAGTGCAGTGTAGAGCTGCAGCAAGTGGGCAGAGGGCTGGACCCAAACGATGCATGCGTTTTCATCCAGGAAATGCAACAACGGCAGCAGAGGACGACTTTGGATCTTCTTCAGACCATTTAAATCCTCCTTGCTGCTTCAGCCCTCTCCTCTGCTTTCCCTTTGTTTATTTGTCAGAAACAGCACAGGGCACTGGCCGTCTGCAGATGGTGTGGAGGTGTGTCACCCTAGCCCGTCTGTCTTCACATTGGCAGATAGAAGCCTTTTCTGTCCTTCCGTCCTCTTCTTACTAGGAGGGTTTGTAATATTTGCTTTTCCCTCTCAGGAACATTAACCCTGATGTCACATTTGAAGTTCACAACTACAATATCACCACCGTGGAGCACTTTGAGCACTTCATGAGCAGAATAAGGTGAAATTTGTGAATGTTTTGTGTAACGTCCTGATGTTCAGCTCAGTTAAACAAAGACTAGAAAAATCTATTGACAATTTTTTCAGCTTTTAGGAAAAGTATTTTTTGTGTAACATTTATGTATTAGACTGTAGTCTACACACAAACATATATATATACAATATATATATACATATATATATTCCAAAAAATAAAATTTGGGGAAAAAATCCCTCTGAAATGACAGTGATTCAACAAGCGGCCCTCAGCTTTATGTTCTGTGCTCTAAATGGATTTTATCCCTAAAGTCATTGTCTTCAGTCTGTTGTGACCCCTGAAGTAGTTTGATTCAATTAGCCTTATTCCATGTATGTTTGTAGGGAAGCGTAAACAAGGCAGTGAAACTCCCTGAGTTCAGTGGCACAGGCCTATAATTTCATGATAAGTTCGAGGCTAACCTGAACAACCTAGACCCTTTCTCAAAACTATAAGAAAATAAAACAAAATAGCCCTCTATGTATCTCACAGGGCACTTACTTGGCATGCCTGAAGCCCTGACTTCTGTCCCAACAGGACTAAAAAACTGAACCAAAACAAATATCTGTGAGAACCCATACAGAGATGACAGCCCCGTGAATAGACTTCATGCTTCCTTTACTAGTAATGGAGTTATTAATGCTCTAACCTTTTATATGAGGTCATTAACATTAAATACTATGCTATAATTGTGTTCAAACATTTAATGAAAGAAAACTGACCACACAAATAAAATTCAGTTGGTGTGTTTTGTGTTCCACTGGGTATAGTGGTAAACAGTTGTAAATCCAGCCCTTGGGAGGCGGGAACAGGAGGATCACAGTTTGAGATCTTGCTTCAAGCAGCAGTGGGGGTTTATATGGGCCATGGGCTTGGGTTTGCCTCTGGTTGTTTTTTGAGGTGGGGTGTGCACTGTATGAATGGTGGAACCAGTGACAGTCCTTCTGCCTCAGCCTCAGTGCTAGGCCTACAGGTGTCAGCCACCAACCCTTAGAACAAAGGAAATGTATTTTGTATCCTCCGTGTTAAGTTTACTTTCCTTCTCTAGTAACGGTGGCTTAGAAGACGGAAAGCCTGTTGACCTAGTTCTTAGCTGTGTGGACAACTTTGAAGCGCGGATGGCCATCAATACAGTGAGTGTTACTGGAGGGGTCGCAGCCTTGGCTCTAACCTGAGTGTTCTAGCTGAGAGTAGTTCTAATCTAAACTCTGTTTGCGCAGCCTGCTTTAAAATATGTGATGAGAGCTTCTGGCCTGGCCTGTAATGTGTTACAATGTCTCACTCTCTTGTGTATAAAGTAGCAGATATTTCTGCTGTGTGGTTTTAAAGTAGATGAGTATTTTATGATGCTTATTCTAGTCACCACTGGGTTTCATTACATTCAGTGTGTGTGTGTGTGTGTGCGCGCGCGCGCGTATGTGCATGGGTGTGCGCGTGCCACCATATTCCTGTGAAGGTCAGAGGGCAACTTGCAGGGGTTGGTTCTCTCTGTGGGAGGAGACCATGTGTGATCTAGGAATTAAATTCAGGCCATGAGCTTAGAGGCAAGCATCTTTCCCAGCTGAGCCATCCTGCCAGCTCTCCATTGGTTTTAACTTTTTGTCTTACTAGGATTAAATATATAAATTGAAAACATTTCCCAAAGATAAAATATTTTTCTTTCGAATCACTTTTAAATGATTCTTATGATTTTTGTATTGATGAAGTTTTAGAAAAGTAAGTTTTTCTATTAATCTGAAGAATTCTAGGAAGCAGTGGTTCAGTGTAAGGAGTGGAGCATCCTGTGTGTGGAATATGGATGCTGTATCTCAATTATTGCAGCTCTTCTCTTGGACCGCGAAGCCTCAGGATCCATTTAGATAACACCTGATAGTCCACAAAGGAGAATGGCAGTAATTCGTGATGTTTTGTGTTTTCCCCTTTTCCTGTTAAGGCTTGTAATGAGCTTGGTCAGACGTGGATGGAATCTGGGGTCAGTGAAAATGCAGTTTCCGGGCACATCCAGCTCATGGTCCCCGGAGAGTCAGCGTGTTTTGCGGTAGGCATTGTCTCTGCTCACTGTCACTGTTAGACATCAGTGATCTCCCGTAACTGGTGTCTGTAAGTCAGAGGAGCAAAGGAGTGTGCTGGGATACTATTTGGACCATTTCGGATTGTTTTACTCTAGTTTGTTTGTAATTGTTATCTTCTTTCTCATGTAGTGTGCGCCACCGCTTGTAGTTGCTGCAAATATTGATGAAAAGACCCTGAAACGAGAAGGCGTCTGTGCAGCCAGTCTCCCCACCACCATGGGAGTGGTTGCAGGGATCTTGGTTCAAAATGTATTAAAGTAAGTAAGGGCTGATTTTTCTGAAGAGTTTTGTATGCTTTTGATTAAAATGTATTTCACAAAGTACTCCAAGAGTTGATATTGTCAACTAAGTAGTTACCTTATACTTAAATTTTCTTTTAAGTATATCATACATACATGGACTTTTATGTGCGTGTGTGTGTGTGTGTGTGCTCGTGCACATTCATGTATGTATGTGAGTATGTGCACGCATACATGTTTATTTAAATGTCAGCTACTTTCTGCATTTGGAATAATTTTTAAAAAAATGATACAGAATATTCTATATACCCAGAGCATTGGCAGAACATTACTGGGCAAGAGGGCTATATTATGAGAATGTACCATTAGGCATTTCGGTATGCATACATTCATGATTGTGTGTGCAGGCATGCACTTGTGCTGCTTGTGGGGCAGTCAGTAGATGGCCTCAGTGGGTAGTCCTCGCCTTCCACAATGTTTGAGATGGGGTCTTTTGTTGTTCGCCTTTGTTTGCACCAGGATAGTTGGCCTGTGAGCTTGCAGGGACTCTCCTGGATGCCTCCCATCTTGTAGGAGCACCGGAACTACAGTCACGCACAACTGGCAAGCTTTTACATGGATCCTGGGGATCTGACCTCAGGTCCTCATGTTTGCATGGCAAACTCTTTGCCCACTGAACCATCTCCCCAGCTCTCATTCAGTTTTATGCACAATCTTCTATACAGAAGCTGTCATAGTGTTTCTGTTACTGAGATAAAGCACCATCACCAAAAGCAACTCATGAAGCAAAGGATTTATTTAGCTTACACTTCCACATCTTTGTTCATTATTGAAGGAACTTAGGGCAGGAATTCAAGGAACCTGGAGCAGGAACTGAAGTAGAGGCCGTGGCTGCTTACTTCCTTGTTCCCCATGGCTTACTCAGCCTATTTTTAATACAGCCCAAGGCCACCTGCCCAGGAGTGTCGCCACCCATAGCGAACTGGACACTCCCACATTAATCATTAATCACAAAACTGCCCCCACAGACTTGTCTACAGACCTATGTGATGGAGGCGTTTTCTCTTCCCAGATGATCCAGCTTATGTTGTCCAAAACCCAACCAAGACAGAAGCTTTTTGCTAGAATGTCGTTTGACAGGGAGGGGTCACAATGGAGCTCTATGGGTGTTGGAAATGCTCTTTGACTTACATCAGTGACTTAAGTATAGCTTTAAGTTTACTGCACTTAAAATTGCATAGTTTATAGTAATATCAGTTTTTAAAATTAGATTTAGTATGACACAGATTTTTGTCAGTGTGTGTAGGGGGGCTATGCATGTGTGCACATGTGTATGAAGTATGCTTTTTTGTGCATCCATGTGTGAAGGACAGAGGGCACTGTTGTGTGTCTTCCTCTGTTTCTTTACTTTTAAAATGACTTTTACTGACCTCATTGATGACAGTTTCATGCATGTATGCAGTGCAGTCTGATTACTGTAACCTCCTCTCCGTTTTCTCTGTTCTCCTTCTCCACTGTCGCCCTATACATCTCCTCCTCACATCCATGACGTTGTTGTTATTTAGCCAGGATCTGTACAGCCATGGGTTTGGAACATCTGCTGGTGCCTGGCGGGCACTCAGTGGGTACACAGCTGAAGACAATGACTACCCTTCCTCAGAACCCAGCAGTAGACAGCAGTTTAGCAGGGAAGAGGGGTAGGCCCATCAGCGCCTCCCTGGCTCATGACTGACTGTTGATATTGTGTAGACCCACTGCAAACAGCCATAGCTGCTGTGGGGTGCCCTGCCGAGCAGACAGTATTTTCAGCCCTTCTCCCTGTCTTCTGCAGTGTTCCCTGAGCAGTATGGAGTGGGATAAATGGCCTACTTAGGGTTGAGCACTCAGCCTTCACTTTTCCTCAGCACCGTGACCAGCTATGTGTCTGTATTCAATGCTGTTCATTGCAGAGAGGCTTTTCTCAGTAAGGCTAGGGAGCATCTGTCTATGGGTATAAGCTTAAATACTTAGAAGACAGTCTGCTGCCGTAGGCTACCTAAACAGCAGTAGTAATTTGCCCATAGGGCCTAAGGCTTTAACCACAGGTTTCTGACTGCATTTACAGTGGTAGGTTTGAATTCCTTTTTGTGGAGCAGGCCTCAAATCCAGTCAGTGAGTGGGTGGTTCTCATCCCACACCCCTGCCAACAGTGGTGCCATCACTCCACCCGTGGGCCCATCTTGCCTGGCAGGTTAGTATTGAATGTAGGGATTGCAACTAGGTAAGGCAATTGATGCCTTTTCTTCCACAGGAGCCTGTAGAGCACCTTCTGGCACTACAAAAGCTAGCCAATGGGGAAGAGGCTTCAGCTCACTTCCAGCTTGATTTCTCTATGCCTTGCACTGAAGGTGTGTTCCATGTTATTTTTTGAGACAGGGTATCTAACTGATCTAGGACCCACCATTTTGGCTACACTGGCTGTACAGCAAAGCCCTGAGGTCTGCCTGTCTCCACCCTTCCCCATCTCAGTCTGGGATTACAAGCTAATGGTGCTGTGTCTGCCTTCTTATTGGCTGCTGGGGACCCAGACCCGGACTCCCAGGCTTCCACTGCAAGTCTTTTATCCACGGAACCATCTCCCAAGCCCCGATAGCTCAGATTTAAAAATCCATCTCTCATACTGCAGTTTCCCTAAGATCCATGTGCTGCTCTGCAGTTTAGCTGCCATACTTTACTTGCCAGCAGTTTATTTATATTAGAGGTTCCAAGATAACAGCTCCTTATCTGGTGATGAGAAGTAGTACCCTTGCCTTTCCTTCTTCATTCCGCAAATACTCAAGCAGCCACTGTGAGCCGAGTTTTATAAATAAGGTGGAGAAAGTTGCTGTTTCCTAGGTTGTTTGTTAGAAAACTCATTATCTACTCCAAAGTCTCTTTTAGAAATTCACTTACTTCTAGTACTTTTTTTCTTTATTAAGTATAATTTGATTTTCTTTTTTCTTTTGTGTTTTAAGATGTGGTCTCACTATAAACCCCTGGCTGGCCTGGAACTCACAGAGACCTGCCTGCTTCTCCCCGCCAAATGCTGGGATTAAAGGTATGCCCCACCATGCCTGGCTAATTTGATTTTCTTTTCCAGGTTTCTGTTAAATTTTGGCACTGTCAGTTTTTACCTTGGATACAATGCAATGCAGGATTTTTTCCCTACCATGTCCATGAAGCCAAACCCTCAGTGTGATGACAGAAACTGCAGGAAGCAACAAGAAGAATACAAGGTATACACAACCAATCGATTGGTCAGGAAGTCTGAGGATCACATTGCAAGGCCAGTAACCTTGAAAAGAAAAAGATTTGCAGTATAATATAAATGGTTCTGGATTTTTATAGTTTTAGTGTATTTAGCATACTTCAGAACAACACCCATTCTTGCTTCCGGTAAGATAAAAGTCCCATGTGAGTTCTTGTGGAGTGCTGCTGCAGAGAACTGAGAAGAGATCCCGATGCTTGGTGCTGTTTGTTTTCTACAGAAGAAGGCCGCGGCCCTGCCCACACAGGAGGCTGCACCCAAGGAGGAGGAGGAGATAGTCCACGAAGACAACGAGTGGGGTAGGAAGCCTTCGTGCCTCGGCCTCACTTTGGAAGCACACTCTTTGCTGGGAGGGAGTATAAGACTGCACAAAATTTCAGATAATTCTTAGACTGTTTTCTGCGGGGGTGGGTTGTAAGAGTGTACAAAGATATAAGTGATTTTTAGAGTTTCTTGAGAATAAGCACAGGTCACAGGTCACATTTAATCCTCCAGGTATTGAGCTGGTATCAGAGGTTTCAGAAGAGGAACTGAAGAACTCTTCAGGTCCCATTCCCACCTTACCTGAAGGAATCACAGTGGCATACACAGTCCCAAAGAAGGTATTTGTGAAACTCGATTTACCCTGATATGTAAATATCAGGGAAGAGAAAATACGTATTTATCTTCCTTCAGCTTCATCTTACATCAAAGGCTATTGAGGTGTTTCTTGTCTAGATACCTATGCAGTCAGCCTTGAGGTGCTGAGACGTACTCTTGTCGCCAAGGAGACAGGCACAGCTCATTTGGAAACTGAGAAAGCTGAGACTTCAAACAAATCCACGGATGTATCCAATATAATAGGTTTAGTTTAGATTAAAATATTACTTTCACATCTTGATAATTTTAGCCACAAACCCGTGTAAAACTCCTTTGGGAAAGGGTGACAGTGCACCTGTGGCCCTGCATGTAGGCGGCTGCAGCAGGTTGGCAGTTGGAGAAGACCTGGAAGCAGAGGTCTTGGGTGGGAGGGCGAGAAAGAGAGCAGGCACACGAGTAAACCTACAGACTTTCTCAAGTGAAAACTGACAGAGCAGGGGCTGGGCTCACTATGCAAAGATAAACGAATAGGCAGTCGTTATTGAAAAGTTGTTGAACGTTATTAATCATCAGGGCACGCAGATGAAAAGAGTGAAGTGCATGCCACTCCAAGTGGAAAGGTCAGGGCTGGCAAGGGTGTGCGCAAAGGGAGCTGGGGATGTAGCAGTGCATCTGGTCTGGAAAACAGAATGGTGGAGGCTCCTCAAAAAATTAAAAGAATTACCATATATGTGATGTATGTGATCCAGTGTTCTCATGGGCAGTATGTGTCTAAAGTATATATAGCCAAAATGCCCACCAATGAACAAAAGATACACACACACAATGGAACACTATTGAGCCATAAGAGAATGGCAACCTGTCATTTGTGAAAAGACAGATGGAACTGGACGTAATTAAGTAAAATAAGATTGGCACAGATGGACAGACATCATGATCTCACTCATGTGTGCTCTAAAAGGTTTGATGTTATAGAAGTCGAGAGTGGAGTAGTGCTCCCAAGGGTGAGTGGGGGAGGAAGGAGGAAGGCTGGCCAGCAGCTTGTAGGTTACAGCTAGCTAGGAACATTAAGCTCTGGTGCCTGTCACAGAAAGGTAGTTGTAGGCAGTCACTGTTGTATGTTAGGTAGAAGGAATGATTTTTGAATTTCTAATTACAAAGAAATGGTTTGAGGAGATCTGCTTATCCTGACGAGCATCACACAGTATATACACGGACCATAACTTCATGGTCCACTATAAATAACAGTAATTTTAGATTAAAAATACGCTTAGTAGAAATGTCAAGAATATTGAAGTTACTGAACAAAATTTTGGTGAGGAATATAAAAAACTGCATTTTCCCTAAATATTTCAAAATGTATTTATCAGAGAAAACCAGCTTTTTAAGCATGTTGAGCATGGGTAAAGCAAACTGTTAAGGACACGCAGTTTTGTATGGTTCTGTTTTCATTGCATTTCCCCCTTTTGTTGACAGCAAGAGGATTCTGTTTCTGAGGTAACAGTGGAAGATTCTGGTGAAAGCTTGGAAGATCTCATGGCCAAGATGAAGAACATGTAGACCATGAACTAGCATTTGGTTTATTTTCTGTACTTATTTTATTCCTTTGGTATTAAAATAAATCAAAACTAATAAAACTTAGGGCTGCCTTAACTGGCATGTGAATCTTTACTGAGTTATCGTGCTGTATGGAACACTAGTGGTTGCTTCTTGCTTCCCTCTACAACTGAATCGGTAATTCTCCTACAGAAAGGACAGGCCAATCCCATTCCATAATTTCCTTTATAGTAATTAATTCCTTGTCTATGGACTGAGGCCCTGGACTATAAGTAGTGCAGATGGAGGATGGGATGTTTAGCCTGGCAGCTGTGGCCAGCAAGTGTCTTGAGTGTCTGAATAGCTTCCTACCAGTTACCCACCACTACTAATCTGACCAGGAGTGACTTTATACAGTCAGCCTATAGAATAAAACGTCCCTTCAGATGTTTCTCAGTGAGATGTCTTCTTCATTGGCAGTGTGTGAACCTGTGAGTTAAATATTTAAGACAAAGCATAGATAAATGCAAGCTGTCTTTGTGGACAGACAAGTACGTTCAAGAAAAAACATCAATTGTGTTCCAATTTTCACTGACCAAGAAAAAGTCATTGCCTTCTGTAACAGAAATGTCTGGAGTTGCCATGTTACTGAATAACAGGCACAAGTGCCGTACATCACAGAAACTGTGTGCATCATAGAGACTGTGTATCATAGAGACTCTGTACATCATAGAGACTGTGTGCATCATAGAGACTGTACATCATAGAGACTGTGGATACCATAGAGACTATATCATAGAGACTGTACATCATAGAGACTATATCATAGAGACTGTGTGCATCATAGAGACTGTACATCATAGAGACTGTGGATACCATAGAGACTATATCATAGAGACTGTACGCGTCATAGAGACTGTGGATACCATAGAGACGATATCATAGAGACTGTGTGCATCATAGAGACTATATCATAGAGAGTGTACATCATAGAGACTACATCATGTAGACTGTGTACATTATGGAGACTATGTACATCATAGAGACTGTGTACATCATAGAAACTATACATCAAAGAGACTGTGTATATCATATAGGCTGTTCCTGAATACTTCAACTTGATTCCCTAAACAGTGAGATGTTAGCAAGGCTTGTCCTGAGTAGTGGGCAAAATGAAGAATTCGAAATTGCCTTTGCAACGAATGACACGTATTTGTTCCCTGGAAGGGATTCCATTTCCCAACTGTGACCACTTAAATTGTAAACTGATGACTGATGTGAATTATTGATGATTTTTACCTTGAAAATAAATGAATCTTTATAAATGTCTAAATTGTGTGTATGGGGAAATTTTAACAAAAGTTAAAAGTATCATTCCTTACTTTTAAAATAAAGTTGTAAAGACCAACTCCAGGCATCAGTTTAATGTACTAACTTTGAGATTCTAGGATTAAATGTGATTTTTTTTTCCATGTTTATAGTGAAGTCAGGAAGGGAGTATGCCTAACTTTCACACTTAACATATTACCTTGGTAAATTTTTATAAATATTTTCACAGAACTTAGCATATTAGATTGGAGAATAACTTTTCAAATTGCTAAACATGTTTTAAATTTTTAAAATGAAATTTATTTTCAGAATATTTAGAAATAGTGGCCCATGAATTTTCTAAGCTTACCTTGAAATTGTTTAACTTTCAGGTTTGGTTAAGTCATAATACATAGCATAGGATCTACTGTCTTCTACAGATCTGCTCTTTCTGGTTTCTTAGGCTGCACCAGATTCTAATGTGTCTCAATTTGCTAGTATCTTTCATTAGAAACTACTGGATTATCATCTCAAAAATAAGTAAAAATAAAATACAGCAGTAGGCACCAATTGATCCCATATTGCTCTCCCCATAGTCTGTAGCCACAGAAGCTTAAGGGGTAGCAGGCAGTGGATGAGAATTAACACCACTGAGTTGTGAATTACCACAGAGGGTTGGCCAGATTTGTAAATACTATGAATCCTAATGAGAAAGGCGAGCAGTCCCAATATCGTCTTAACACCCAGAGTCTAGATGGTAGTAAAGCCGTTTATCACTTTGTTTCTTATTAGTAGAATGGTAATCTGTGGTTCTGCTCAGGTTTTTGTATTTTCTCATGAAAATACTGACGCCCACAAATGTGAGCCAAAAGGAAAAGGCAGTAGCTCTAAGACTATGTCAGAGAAGCTTTGATTGCCTCAGATCACAGTTTTGCTTTTCCTGTTTCCCTTTCTGTAAAATACTAAGGACAACTTATAGCAAAACTTGGTTCCTATCAACTGTTTATGAGGGACTGGCCTGAAAATTACCATTTTGTTGTGGAGGTATATGTTAATGACATGATCTGAGACTCTCGTCTATGTTAATCTGTGAATCAAATACGTTAGTGTGATCATGATCTGAGACGTCTATGTTAATGTAATCTGTGAATCAAATATGTTAGTGTGAACATGATCTGAGACACATCTATATTAGTGTGAACATAATCTTACTGTTCAAGTTGCAGATCTACACACAAATGTTTGTTGTAGTTTATCTTAGGCATTCTCATGAAAGCAAAAAATATTGCTAGTAAATAATGATATAATAATAATTTTATTACACACTTAATTTGAAATATATATATATGAGTGACCACCTCAGTTATAATGTGTGCCATAAAGTCACTTAGGTCTTTAGGTTTTTAAAAATTTTTTTAAATTTTTTACTTGTATTGGTGTGAAGGTGTCAGATCCCCTGAAATTGGAGTTACAGACAACTGGGGAATTGAACCCCAGTCCTTTGGAAGAGCAGCCAATGCTCTTAACCGCTAGGCCATCTCTCCAGCCCCAACACTTGAGTTATCAAATCTAAACTTTGGAAGAACAAAGAATATTATGCTTTTTTTTTTAAGATTCTTTTAGAGTACTGATCACAGATTATTGAAGTTGTTTGAAGGTGGTAAATACGATACTTTTAGTATATTAAATTAATCATGAAATAATCAGATTTTAAGCTCTGATAAATTAGTTGTAAGATCAATGTCTAATATGTTTGTGAATTCAATTATTTTTACCTTTCACGGGCAAACCCCAAAAGCTAAATCACAGTTATATTTTAGCTTTTTCCTCCTGAACCTTGAGCCTCTTCCCAAGGCAGAAGAAGAGTGCTTTTGTGCATTCCTGTGTAGTTTAAGTCGCCATAATAGTGTCTAGATTTTAGCAGTGCTTCTCAAGCTCACAGGCGCAGGAGTCACCTGACCACCTAGCTCTCAGGCTGCCTCTGAGTGGCTCAGGGTGAGGCCTTGCAGTCTGTCAGTTCTAGATGACAATGACACTGGCCCAGCCTGCGCTCACCAGAGTTCTTCAACTTGATCAAAGTACTGAGTATACTTGGCCAGTATTCAATTTTGCTAAAACATGTTCAATGTTTATTTTTAAATAATAATGCAAAGTAGCTCTCTAGTACAGAGTGCAAAAAAGAGAAATTGGCAATTGTACTTTTATTTTAAAACAATGAAATACAATTTCTATGTCATCTTTATAATAATACATATTGAGATCTTACAAAATTTTAAATTGATGAAAATTTTACTATAAATATACAAATAAAAACTAATGTGGCAATATTTATAAAAATATTTAATTTTCAGTATAAAAGTGACAGCTAATTGACTGAGGTAAAGCAAGATTAATCTAGGCCACTTAAGAAGGAAATAGAATTGTCATGTCTTTTTTTGTGTGTTGGGGACTAAACTCAGGGTCTGATGCATGCCACCACTATGTCTCCAGCTCTACTTTTTTTATTTTGTGAAAAGGTCTCACTAAGTTGCATGGGCTGGCTTTGAACTCACTCTAAGCTGGCCCTGTCCTTGAGAATTCCGAGGCCTGTGAGTAGCTGGGAGTCGGGCCTGGCCTGTGCCACAGTAAGATCAGAATGGTACAGAGCCTGTGGTTGCCTTCAGACACCGCAGTGCGGCACAGTGCAAAACTTCCCTGGAGACAATGCAGAAAGCGAGGGCTGACTAAACCAGCTTAGCAGAATGGAAGACTGGAAAGCAAAGCCAGGTATGGACTTGTGATCCCAGCACCCAGGAGGCCAAGGAGGGATGATCAACCTGAGCTGCACAGACCCTCACACCCAGTAAGAGGCTGGGGAGATACTCAGTTGGTGAAGCGTTTGCCATGTGAGCATAAGGACCTAAGTCCAATACCAGAACCCCCTTTAGCAAGCTGGGCATGGGGATGGAAGCTTGTAATCCTGTCTCGGGAGGTGGAGTCTACCTAGCTAAGTGAGCACCAGGTCACTGAGGCACTGTCTCAAAAAAAAAAAAAAAAAGCAAAAAAACCCCAAGGCTGACTGCTGACCTCCACATGTATATGCACATGTGTGTGTATATTCTCACATACAAACTCAGAAAAAGAAAAACAAGAATTCCCACCTACTTAGTTTCTCTGAAGACTGTTCAGATCTTTTGTAAATATTCCTTTAGCCCTTGGGCATTCTTTGAGGTAGAGGACAGGATCAGACCCCTGCTGGGGACACCACCAGTGAATAGCAGGGCTAAGGCTGCTCTCCAGGGAGCCAAGGAATCATGGAATTCCTAAACCATGGGCTCCTGTCAGCTCTTGTCCAGAGACAACCTACTCCTCATGCCATTAGAGTGCTGATTTCTACACCCTGGATCTCATCCCATGGGAAATGGATTCTTTAATCAACTTAAACCGGACACAATAATTCAGTGTAATACAATACAACTTCATACAAATACCAGTTAAATAACACTAAGTAGGAAAAATGATTTTCTTTAAAAATACTGTTTTGAATTTGAATGTTCCAGATGTCTGTTTTATCCTGAGGCATTCTTGCAAAAAAAAAAAAAAAAAACCTGACACTGTTACCTTTGTCCTTGGGGAAGGAAAATATTAGGTGAATGAGTTGCTTTAAAGATAAATGTGTCTCCACTTGATGACTGCCTTGAAGGAGCTTTTCCACCCAAAAGTGAAGCCTCTGCTTCTTTTATCTCCATTGCCCTTTTGTACAGTTCAGCAGCCTTTTCAAAATTCCCTTCTTCATAGCTTTCAAAGAAAAAGACACAAGAAATACGTTTATTAGCAAGAAGCAGCTCTCCTTTCTAAATAGCCATTCTAGATCCAGAAAAATAAGTTGCAAATAATTTCCCATTTCCATTGCACTTCCTTTCTCCTCGTGTGTGTGTGTGTGTGTGTGTGTGTGTATGTGTGTGTGTGTGTTCACTCAGGTAGACCAGTTAGCCAGCGTTCCCAAACTTACCTATCTACACTGGGGAATTTTATGTCTCTTGCTTGTGCACCATTAAGATCATGTTGTAATGGTAACAAGTGTTGTTATCTGTATCCCGAGATGAACACACAGGAGTGAGCAAAACTCGACACAGTTGACCCATCAGCTCTGAGGTAAGTGGCCCTATCAGGCTAGAGGCAGTAGCCGGGTAAGCCATCTTCACTATTAGCCACAATACATGAAAAGTAAGCCCACCTCACCCTGATTCTGAGTATCACTTGAGTATCTAAAGCTACATGAGACCAAAACAACTACTTCTCTCTCCAAGAAAGACTTCTCAGCAATAAATTTTTCGTGCTGTTCTGTGACAAGTCAAAGTGATTTAAGAACCGGGATAAATGAGAAAACAGGAGAAGTTCTTACCTGAGCACAGCTAAGTTCTTTAATGTTTCTCCAACTCGAGGGTGCATTCGCCCCAAGCTGTCTTCATAAATCTTTAGTGCTCTTTCGTAAAGTGGCAGGGCTTCACTGTGCCTTTTCTTACCAAAAAAAAAAAAAAAAAAAAAAAAAGATAGTGCTCATGAAATTACTATTTTATTTTATTTGATTTTTTGAGACAGGGTTTCTCTGTAGCTTTGGAGCCTGTCCTGGAACTAGCTCTTGTAGCCCAGGCTGGCTTCGAACTCACAGAGATCCGCCTGCCTCTGCCTCCCGAGTGCTGGGATTAAAGGCATGCACCACCACCATACTATTAATGTAGTTTATACTGAGCAAGACCTACTTTGGTCAGCATTTTAAAAATCTTAATATCCTCCTATGAGATACAAGTAAACATTATTTTATGACCAGTTTTAACTGGAGAATCAGTACACTAGAAAGTAAAAACTCCTTAAATTTTAGACTTGTCCTAGCACCAACTGACCCGAATCCTGAATGTAAGCACAAGCCTGCTCATGACCCGGCAGGTCCTTAGGCAGATGCTCAGAGACTGTCCTGTGGGTGACAGGGGTCCCCAGAAGGTGAAAAGCAAACCTGAACTCAGCAGTCAGCTGGTGTTTAACTGAGACAGGAACCAGCTTATAATTCTAACTTCAATAATGTTTGATGTATTTAAAAGAGAAGCATTTAATAGTAAATAGCATTATTTTCTTTACTGTGCCATTAACTCGCATTTATCCATATTTTTTACCTTCAGATCATTCATTTGTAAACAGCTGAAAATGTAGATGCTTACCATTTGGCTGTGAAGGACTGCCAAATTCACCAAGGCAGTAGCGACGCTGGGGTGCTTTGGGCCAAAGGATTTCTGCCGAATTTCAACAGCTAATTCATACAAAGGTACAGCTTTGTCAACTCTTCCCTAGAAAACAAGAACGTAATCTAACAACAGTATGAAAGTCATAATAGCTACTGTCTGACTGGAGCTCTCCCCAGCAATAAATGCATTAAACAAAGCTGCAGAAGCACTTTCGACAGCTGAAAAGCCAATAGACAAAACGGAGCTGTTGGGAACACCGCCATTGTCTGATAACTTGGAAAACGCTCTATTTACTCTTTAGTGTTTGCGGTGGGAGGAAAGCCCAATGGCGTAGATCTGTTGCTGTGCTTAACTCATGGAGGCCTCAAAATAAAACCACGTCCCAACTGCCAAGTCCCCTCTAGGGTTTCCTGGTGATTTCTCAGCCACAGAAGCTGGCCTGAGAGAACAGCACTTCATGAGCTTCCGTGCCAGGGCCACCAGCAAGGGAGCCACCCAACTCCTCAGGACGCCAACAGCTCTGCAACTGCACCACTCAGAGCAGACTGTGGCCAAGGTTTGTTTTGCACAGATACAAGAACCCAAACTTTACCCCCAAGGCAAAGAGCTGATATTTAATTGTAGATGAACTCAAAGAGTGAAATAAAGGGCGATTTGGTGTGTTTTTGCTAATAGCAAGTACAGTAAGGGGGTTTGAAAATTCCTGAGATGTAACATAAAAAAAGATCTCATTCATAATGTTGATAAAATGGTTTGTATTTGAAAGGATCTCATTCACAATGTTGATGGATTTGTAGTTGGAATGTATTTTCAGAAAACTATATCATTATCTTAATTGAATTAAATCTGAAACAATATAAACCTTCACATTCTTATCTGTTAGAAATTAAACAATGTTGTTTTAAAAAGCTCACCTGAAATAACCTCCCGTCAGGTGATAAACTAACTAGCTGGAGCAGTCATGGCTTCTCTGGTACATTATAAAGCACACAGGCATGGTGGGGAGGACTTACTGTTTTCTTATACAAGATAGCGAGATGCTTCACTGTGTAGGCCAGGGAAGGGTGGTCAGGCGCCAAGGCTCGTCTGCGGATGTCCAGGGCTCGCTCGTAGAGCTCCTCAGCTTTATCATACTGCTTCTTTTCATTGTAAAGAGCCGCCAAGTTATTCAGGGACTGGGCACAGTCTGGGTGATCTGGCCCTAGAAGCCTCTCCCTCATCTCCAAGGAACGCTTCAGAAACTGCTCTGCTGTTCTGGAACAAACCCCCAAATGCCTTAAACAATTTCTTCTCTAGAGGCCAGCGTCCTAAGCCCTAGTCATGTGTAGAACAGAAACCTGTTTCTTCCTAGACACACCAAAGTGAAGGAGTCAGGCCAAACCCAGCCCTCCACCTTCCCCACCCTTTGTTTCCCATGAGGCATCAGTTCACCATCCACTTCTCCCAGAAGAAAATCCCACAGCTATTTTTAGAAACCTAAGACCTTTACAGTGATCAGATCTGTGCCAATGAAAGATGTTGACACCCTTCCTTTTCCCTAGGAAGGAAAAAAAAGGAACCAAAAAAAAAAAACCTGTTAGTAAACAGAACTTAAGTGAAGTGGATGAATGCTGTGGGAGCTTCTTCAGCCATTAGCCTTTAAGATACCAGCCCACTTGGGCATGGTCTCTTACACTATAAATGCAACTGTAAAGCATGCACTCTTGCTTCTGGTTCGCTTCTGGCTGCTAGATTCGGTTCCTGTTCCCCATTCGTGCAGGGAATTGTGATCTAGGACTATGATCTGTGAGTCTACGCCTAAATAAACCCTTTATTATACATAATTCTGAACTAGTGTGGGATTATTTTATAACTTTCAGCATCAGATGAGAGTTGCACTTTTCTGCAGTTTCAAATTTATTGGCTGTTTCTGACAGCTAAAGAGACCTAAACACAGGTGGCTTTCAGACAGTGGAGGTGGAGGTATGTGAAGGCTCTTCTGTTCATGTGAACTAAAGGGTAAGGCAGCAGCCGGCCACGGTTTCTGCCAGCTCCTCACAGTTTGGAGTGGCCTCTTTGGTCTCAGGTGTGTGTCTGATGTCCAGGAGCACTCACTTCTCACTAGGGGAGCTGCAGAATAACACAGCAGGAAGCTGGCAGAGTTCTTTTCTAAATCTTTGTTTCCCCTAATTTTGGATTTGATTGACATGCAAAACAGCTTCCTACTAAAGAGCCACAGTGGGTACTTAATCTTGTCCTGGATGCCCTGGTACTCACTGGAGGTTGTTTTGGAGATAGTAGAGGACACCCAGTTCATTGAGGGTACGGGCGTTCTCAGGCTTCTCCTGGCCAAGGGTGAGCTCTCCTAACTGCAGAGCCCGTCTGCGGAGCAGGGCAAACCCGTCCTGCAACACAAGAACGCAGCCACTGAGCACCACCCTCGATTCTGGAAGCACCTACTGGTGTCCTAACAAAACTTTCTCCTTCGTCTTATGGCAGTTATTTTAAGTAGCACACTGAATGTAGCGTTTATGAAGAGCACGTGTATTTATTTCTACAAGGAATTTTGTTCACAAATTCTTTAAACATTATGAGGTACTTTTGCACGGTATATGTCAAAGAACTTCAGAAAAGACTAGAAACAGCTCACTGATCTTTCCCAGCTCTGGTGCTGCAGATATAAACATCAGGTCCTTTTAGTTTGTTATAATCGTGCATGTGCACACAATGTGCAGGTGGAAGCCAGCTGTCACCTACGGCAGATCCTCGGTGTTGTCAGTTGCTGCCCACCTTATTTTTAGAAATGGTGTCATTCATTCACTGGGACTGGGGATCACAGGCTAGGCTAGAAAAGTGACAGTGATCCTCCAGTGTCTACCTCCACAGTGCCGGAGTTATAAGAATGCCAGCATGTCTGCCTTTGATTTTATTAATGTGAGGGTTTAGGGATTCAGCACAGGTCGTCATGTTTTGCAGCAAGCATTTTGCTCACTGACTATCTCCTCAGGCCCAGGAACAGAGAACTTTAAGCCAAATATGCTATAGTTAGGTTTCTATCAGCAACTTAGAAACATTTAAAACATTATGTTTGCTCATGGGAAACAGTTCTTTCTCG
The DNA here is from genome assembly GCA_004026605.1 of Ondatra zibethicus. Taxonomy (NCBI): domain Eukaryota; kingdom Metazoa; phylum Chordata; class Mammalia; order Rodentia; family Cricetidae; genus Ondatra; species Ondatra zibethicus. The sequence continues at coordinate 15,844 of PVIU01012841.1, read as the reverse complement.
TTTGAATTTCACAGAAGATGCTGAACTTCTATTTCCTTCCCTAACTCTTTGTTGAAAAGAGTCAAAGGAGCTTGAAACAGCACCTCCCAGAGTCTACCTTCAGCTGGGCTTTTCTAACTTAAAAGCCCGTGGGGTCGGGCTGTTCAACAGCACCACTCTCAATCTGTGGTTAGAAATAACGGGGAAAACGCCAATCAGTGCCTCGCTGCAAGTCTGTGGAAACCTGAAGCTCTCCAGCATGAGGTGTACGCACTCATGAGTTCCCATCTCATCTTCCCCTCGGGTTCAAAGGACAGCAAGGACACAGTCTCATTACCAGGCTGCCTTTTCTCCTTGTGGCTTGCTGACGGATTATAACGGATTTTTTCCGAAAATGCTCAGCTTGTTCATATCTTTAAAAAAAAGAGAGAGAGAGGAGGAGGAAGGGGAAGAGGGGGAGGGGAAATGGTGAGTCAGGAAAAAGAGCACAGTCATGATTCAGGGAGACAAAAACACTCTGGCACAGCCTGGGGTGGTTAAAACAACAGGAGTCTAGTGGCAGCTTGTGCAGTTCAAAATCTATGAGGAAACCCACACTGTCCTCTATAAGGCTCACATTTAAATGTTTTAGACTTATTTAATTCAGTCTGAATCTCTGGCAGTCTAAATTATGGGGCCAGCCATGATAAGCTAACTATAGGCAGGTCACCCAAAGGAAGTTCTTTACTTCCAACCATTATCACCTGCCAGAGTAGAACTCGGCCCTTGATAAATTTAATAAGAGGCCCCAGTCTCAGTAGTTTACCCTGAAGCAATACATGGTAACAGGAAAGAACCACAAGCTGAGATAACCCAAGAGCAGACCATTCAAAGGAAATGCCTGACATTCCAACCTCTGTAGATAGGATCACCTGCCAGTACCTCTAGACAAATATCAGCCAATCAGTGGTCCTGAACCTCAGAGACCCCTCACCCCACCTTTACTACTATAAAAACCCAATTCTAATTGAGCTCAGGGCTCTCCGGTTATTCCAATACACTGGACATGTTGCAAACTTGATTAAAATAAAGGCTCTTTGCTCTTACATATGGGACTTGGTTTCCTTGTTGGCTTGCGGAGACTGTGCGGATTTAGGCATAACATTTAGGGGTTCGTCCGGGATCCCCAAAGCCCACTAGGACTGAAAATCCCCCAAAGTTTGGTTTGCAGTAAGCACCTTTTACCTGGACAGGCTAATTTTTGGTTAGCTATAGATGCAAAACTCCAGACAAAGTTAGTGTAAATCCGTACTTACAGAAGTTCAAAAGAAAAATTTCCAGGAAGACCCTCCAATGGTGGGGGAAGAGAAAGGATTTCTGAGAGAAGAAGAGAGGCCACTCAGTGGGTGCCTCGTGGGTAAAGCCTTTAAAAAGGCTATTGTCTTACTCAAATGGCATCAGGGATCAAACCCGGGGCCATACACAAGCTAGGCAGGTGCTCTATTGCTGATGTATACCCTCACTTTTGACAGCCTTTTTATACTTCCTCCAGCCAACATTTCCTATGAAGAGTGTGTGCTTGATAGTTTAGGCTTTGTGAACACGTGGCCTCTGTCAAAACTAAGGAAAGCTTCACACAGAGGTGACCACACATAAAACGTAAATAAAAATGTGGCTGGGAGTCAATAAAACCTTCTTGCCAAACTGGACTTGGCCCCTAGGCAACGGCTCGTGGTCCCTGTAGTGGTGATGTGCTTAGCATTACGCTGATGGCTGGTAGAAGAGTCAGAGTTCAAACCTCAAACTACATTACTTCCAAACTCATGCTCTATCCCTCACGCATCTTCAATAAAAACCAAAGACCCGGGGATTCTAATTTTCTTTCTGTATGCCAGGAAGATCAGGAAATGCCACCTGAACACGATGCATAGGATAAAGGGCCCCAAAGCAAAGCCTACAACTTCCATGCATTAGAAACACCAGCTCCCTCCATGACGTCAGCGTGTGAGTCACGGAAGACTTACTTATGCTGCTTATGGTACAAAGCAGCGAGCGCCTCGAGCTCCCGGGCGGCATGTGGATGGTCGGCACCGTAAGCATTTTCCGAGATCTCCAAGGCCTGTTTATACAGCTGCTCTGCATCCCCAAACTTCTTCCACTGGACGTACACACTGGCCAGTTGGTGGAGGGACTGGGCTACTCTCGGGTGGTCTGGATCTAACGCAGTCTCCCGAATCTCTAGGGACCTCTGTAAGGGCACCACAGCCTGGGAACAAAGGTGAGAGGCTGATCAATGTGGCAATTAAAGGGCTAATCAAAACCCACAGATCTTAGCACCAGAAAGAAAACGGCTCCCTTCCTGGGAAGAAGAGACATATAAACATGGAGAGTCACAGAGGTTACCTGACTGAGAAGGCCGAGGTCCTTTAGAAACCGGCCAAGGGTTTCATACAAGTCAGCTAGGCACAGCATGCTCTCCTCGCCTTCGCAGTTCCCATACTGCTTCAGGGACTCAAAGTACTCGGCCGCCATGGCACCTTTGTCTTTGCCAACAAACTGCCAGTAACTCAGCAACTCGGCAAAGTGTCCTCTGTTCCAACAGACAATGTTAACTTGATGGAAACCATACTTTTAAAATCTACTGCGAATCAAAATGCCAGAATTCCTTTCTAGGGAACTGTTGACAGTTTGTGCAGAGGCAATCATAGCACAGTAACAATGAGGCCAGACTTGCATTGTCCCCTGTCCCACTGCTCCCAGCTATGGCATGGAGGAGACTGTCTGACCCCCCCCCCATTGTCTGCACAGAAAGGAATGTCAGCCTTACCTGACCGGGAAGGCCTTTGCAAGCTAAGATCTTGCTTAGTCACTGGTGCAGATTCCCTGGAATCCCTGGTAGACATTTCATGCTAAGGTTAACCCAGCTCATGCCCAATCATTTTAAACAATGGGAGTTAGAATAGCAGAAACTGGCAAAGCAGATCAGCTCCCATTGCATATCTACTTTGTGATTATCTCTACATGGGTATGTGTGTGTGTGTGTGTGTGTCAGAATAGCAGAAACTAGTGCAGCAGATCAGCTCCCATCGCAAATCCACCTAGTGATTGCCTCTGCATGGGTGTGTATGTGGGCGCACGCATGTGCATGGGTGTGCATGTGTGTGTGACCGTGTCCATCTGCAGGTAATACTGAGGAGGGTGAGAGAGATGCCAAGGCAAAGGCAAACCTGACTTCACAGGAATCATAAGCAGCTGGCATGGAGCTCAACAGATCCAAGAATGAAATTTCTGAGTGTTTGCTCAGAAGCAAATCAAACTATACATCTGCCTAAGTGAGGCAGAAAAAAAAAACAAAAACCAAAAAAAAATCCTTCCTGAGGCTTAGTAGGTCTGAAGCGGGGCTAATAAAAGGACAGTCACACCACTAACACATTCAAATGTATCAACAGGGGCAGCAGAAGACGCTGACAAACCGGACCAATATTGACATTAGCACTGGTCGGGTTTCACTGGGAGCCCCAAATCTGGTTTGAAGTGACACTTGTGAGAGGCCTGGAGCCCCAAGAAGCTCACGGAAGGAATAATTTCTCTCCGTGGTTTAAGATCTGCTTAAACTGCAAGAATAAGACAAAATTGCCCTGGGCTCATTGCAGCTGACTTTTGTAAAGCAGAACATACCTCCTCCTGGACAAACAAGATCTCCTGACAATTTATAAACTGTCATGGAATCCCCAACCTCCCACCCACTATCCGTATTTCAGGTGCTACTGAAACTATTCTGATTTAAACGTAAAAACAATTCCATTTTGTCAGCGTTGTTAAGCAGAACCACTAACTGTTTAAACCCGCCCTCTGGCGAGGGGATCTAGAAGGAGCTGCAGACCTCTTGTAAAGGTCCTGGGACACGAAGAGATTGAGGAGGCAGTCCTGCAGCTTCTGTTTGCTTCCTTGCTGCTGGAAAAGCCACGGGAGCTCGTCTGCGCTTCTCCAGGTCACTCTGTCCTGACTGCGGGAGGAAGGAGAGCACACGGGGAAACCTTCAGCAACAGAGGGCTTTGGGGGACCCCTGGAGAGAACACCTTTAGCCACTTTTTCCGACTCTAGTATGATCCAAAACCAATATCAGAAACATTTACCATTCCCACTATGAGATAAACCCCTGATATTCTGGAGCAGACGCTTCCTCAGGCCACTATGAGGAAGAAATAAAACACTGAAACATCGAAAGGGGTTGAGAAAGTGGAAGTCCCGGAACATTCAAACTCCTCATGCCAACGGTCTCTTCCTAAACAAAGGCAAAAAACCTTCAAAGGACCTAATATACATACACAGAGATACATGTACTTGTGTGTGTGCGCATGAGAGAGCATGCACATGTATGATATATATTTTAGTTATTTAAACAGAATAAAAGTAAAGGTAACAAACTGATCTTTTATCAATGTCATCCAAGGTTTTACCTTTATCATAAGAAGATTTCCATAAAATGGCATTTTTTTTCTTGATATTAGGTAGATACTGGACTACTTTCTTGCCTTTAATGTTATTTATTTGTTTACTTATTTACTTATTTATTTAATTTTGAGATAGGGAAGGAAGGAAGGTCTCACTCAATTTAGGCTAGACTTGAACTCGCTCAGTAGCCCAGACAGGCTTTAAACCTGCATTCCTCCTGCCTCAGTTTCCCTAGTAACTGGTATTAAGGCCTGTGCCACTAGACCTGGCTGAATTTTACACTTTAACTTAGAAGCTAAGAGAGAGAAACAAGAACTAAAGGCAAAGTGTGCTGTAGAGCAGGAAGGACATTTCTGGTACCTGAGCTGGGAGGTGAAATAGTTGATTAACTTTTGCCTGTATGAAGAGATGAGGGTAGGGTCTTCCATGTACTCCAGTCTCACTGTTTCCCAGGCCTGGAGAGAGAAGGAAAAGGACACCAGATTCTGTTTTAAGTCACTAAACATCTGACAGTGGATTTGCAAAATGCAATTTATAATTCTTTCACTTTTATAGTTATATAGCAGAAATAGCCCTACAATATTTTTAAATTGAGGATGTACTAATGTCATAAACTTGGTTTAGTATAAAAATTAAGAATTCAAAGCACAATTTAATTAAAAAAAATTAGTGTGTGTGTGTTTTAAATCCCAGAAATTGTATGTGGTAGAGCATCCATCACACAAAGGTAAAAGCAGGAAGAACATTTGCTTAGACCAACCTGGGCTAGACTGTAAGTCTGAGGTCTCTTGACTACATAGTAAGTTCTAGACCAGCTTGGACTACACAAAGAGATATAATGTAAAAAAATATAAGTTAAAAATTGTTTAAAGCAGATTGAAAGGTAACTCAAAAGAGTAAATTATATCCAAGTCATATGTGACTGTGGTGGTCTGAATGAAAATGCCCCCATAGATTCATAGGGAGTTGTATTATTGGAGGTGTGGCCTTGTTGGAGTAGGTGTGACCTTGCTGGAAGAAGTGTGTCACTGGGGGATGGGCTTTGAGGTTTCAGACAATCAAACAAGGCCCAGTGGCTCACTGTCTCTTCTTCCTGCTGCCTATGGATCCAGATATAGGACTCTCGGCTCCTTCTCCAGCACCATGTCTGCCTGTGCACTGCCATGCTTCCTGCCATGATGACAATGGACTAACCTCTGAGCTGTAAGTCAGCCCCATTTAAATGCTTTCCTTTACAAGAGTTGCTGTGTTCATGGTGTCTCTTCACAGCAATAGAAACCCTAACTAAGACAGAAGTTGGTACCAGGAACTGGGGCATTGCTGTGAGAGGCCTGGCCATGTTTCTGATTGGAAAACTACAAACCTTGGGACTGTGCATTAGAAAAGAAGTCGAATGCTTTAAATGGAGTTTAATGGGCCATACTAGTAGGAGCATGGAAGACAGGGGAGCTGAGGGGGATTTGAACTGTGGGGACTTGGCTCAAGCAGTTTCAGAGGAGAAGAATGTAATATGTGGCCTAGAGAACATTCTTGGGATATTTTGGTTAAGAGTGTGGCTGCTTTCTGCCCTTGTCTAAAAAGTGTGCCTGAGGCTACTGAAGAGGTTTTTGTTGTTGTTGTTTTGGTGTGTGTGTGCGCGCGTGTGTGCCTGTGTGTTGAGGTGCCATGGTCATGGTGTCTCTTCATAGTAATAAACCTTAGCTAAGACAGTGACAAAGGAGCAAAGCTGTGAAATGACAAATATTTTACAATGATGGATGTGATGAAGCACCCTCGGGTGAAAGAATTCCCATACTACTCAGTCATGGCAGACATATGATAGGGATTCTCTTAGTCAACGGTTTCTGAAGAGTTACAACTGTGGGCCACACAGCAAGTCTAATGCCTTCAAGGACCTCCCCAGTCTCTTCACAGCCCTATGAGAAGCTGGAAAGTCTGCCCAGCTTAGGGCTAGCCCAGAGCAGCTTCTGAGTTGGGCGGAAGGGCTATAAAAGGAGGCTGATTCCCCTCATGTTTGCATTCCTAGGAAGAAACTCCCTGATTTTGCCCCATGTGTTTTAGGACTTGAATTTTGCTCCTTTTTATTTGTTTTTTACATTCTATGTGTAACATGTAACATGAGAGATTTCTTCTTAATGGTTTCTTGTTTGTTTGTTTGTTTTTTATTTTTGAGAATCACAGCATCTTAATATGTTGCCTAGGCTGGCCTCAGATTTACAAAGCTCCTTCTTCAACCTCCCAGGATTATAGGCTTGTGCCACCATACCTAGTTCCTCTTAATAAATGTTGTGGGTTTTGAGACATGATCTCATACAGCCCAGGCTAGACTACATAGCAGAGGCTAGGCTTGAATTCCTGATCCTTCTTATCTACCTCACAGGTACTGGGATAATGGCTGGCATGTGCCACTGAGCCTGGTTCCTTTTAGTAAAATTGTAAGTGTAAATACACCATTGTTAACGACAGAGACAATATTTTTCAGTAGATCTTTAGAACTAAAGCACCTTGGTACCACCTTTGAAGCAATAGCTGCCTCCTGAAGGCGCGAGACAATGCTTAGTGTTAGATAAGCTCACATGTGATCTAAAGCCAACGCATAAAACTAAAGTGTAATGCCTAATTTTGACTTCTGATGCTAACATTGGAAACGTTTAACATACATAGTATAATATAGTATGGAATGCTACAGTGATGCTTACAAAAAAAACCCCTTTGCATTAAAAAGATGTTTGAAATGATATTTACCTGCAGATGCTGAAACCTGAGCAAGCCACAGCTGTAAGTCAGCAGACACATTTTGTGTAAACTGTGAACAATAGAGGTCAAGGAGGCCCAGGACGTCTCTGGGTACAGCTCCATCAGCTCCGACTCACTCACACCATTGTGACTAACGTTGATGAGGCAGAGAACCTAAACAGACAGCAGAGCACCACAGGGCACCTCAGAAATCACAGCCAAGGATTTCTAAAACTTGTTAAGACTTATTAACTTTTCAGCCAAACTTTGTCTCCAGGAAAGAAAGTAGAGAAGTAACTGAAGAAGACATCCTGATGTCAACTTCTGACCTCCACATGTGTACAAACTGGCAAATGCATTTTCCCACACATATACCTGTAAGCACATGCAGATATCACACACACAAACACCACACACATACACACAGATACTCACACACGTATACACAGAGACACACACATGCACACACACATACACACACACATACACACAGATACTCACACACGTATACACAGAGACACACACATGCACACACACATACACACAGAGACACAACACGTACACACACACACACACACACACACACACACCTTAGCCAATCACAAGAAATAACAGAAGAAGATAGCTTGCTCAACGACATGTGAAAGCTTGTCTTAAGGTTCTAAGACAATATGTCATTGGAGCAAAAGCTAAACTGAATAGAAAATCCTAGAAACAGACCCACAATTTCATGTGAACTTGATATCTGCCAGGCAGCATTCCAAGTCAGAAGAGAATATACATTATTACATAAAATTAGCAATCTGATGCCACATAATGAAAGGCTAAATAAAAAGTAGATATTTTTCTCTCATATAAGCTAAAATAAATCCAATGGATTAAAGTCATACGCACAGATTATACAATGTTTTTGACCGAAACTACATGTACATACTCTACACAGGGGTCATTTAAAACAGTGGAGTTTTAAAACACACGTCAGATCAGAACCGTTGGTAAATTTGATTTTACCAAAATGAAAATTTAAATAATCACCCCCATAGGTGACAAGACACAGAGGAAAACGACATATGATTTCTATTCAATATGAAAATTTAAGAACTTCAGACCAACAAGGAAAAGAAAACCAGGAGTGGGGAGATGGCTCAGTGGTTAAAAACACTTGCTGTTCTCTCAGGGGATACACATTCAGTTCCCAGCATCCACACTAGGAGGCTCACAACCACATGTAACTCCAGCTTCAAGGCACCCAGAGCCCTCTTCTGGCCTCCTGGGAAACCAGCGCTCACATATGCACCCCAACAGACATACAGCTATATACAGAATTAAAAAAGAAATCAAAATGAATCCTAAAAGAAAAACAAGTACAGACTAATAATAAGCCTAATTTAATAAGGAGAAAAAGTCAAGCATGGAGGTGCAAACCTATAATCCCAGCTCTTGGAAGGCTGGCCCGGGAGGATGGCTGTGAGTTTGAGACCAGCCTGGGTCCCAGGGCACCCAGAGCTATAGAGCAACCCTGTCATATAAAAACACAAGGAATGGGACAATGAATAACCATGAAAGCAAAGTCTCAGTGATAACCAGGAAGTGTGTAGCAAGCACTGGCTCCAGCTTTCCTCATATGCTTGCAACATACTTAAACAAATAACTAGCTTCCATGCACAGGATTACACACAAGGCCCCCAGCTGCCCTCTGGTGGGTGCTGCCCTCTGGTGGGTGCTGCCCTCTGGCGGGGGCACTGTTCCTTACCTGTGTCATCAGCTCTTTATCCACATCACTTGGTATGGTTTCCCAGATGGAGCGGAGCACGAGTCTGTACAACGAAACTGTATCTTGACACTGCAGGCACTGACGAAAGGTTTTATCTAAATTGCCTGCTCTCCCGGCACTGTGGGAATTGAGAACAGACCGAATTTCATACAGGCTGCCAATATCTGTGAGAAATCTGGGGCACATAAAAACAATGACCTCTATTTTTGCACTATAACCCATAATGGGAATTCAATAAAAATACAGAGAAATGATAGTTTTCTGGGACTGCTGGAGTCATTTGGTTTATTTTATTATATCATTTAATCCATTTCAAAGAACATGTGCTGAGAATTAATTTAATGTTCACTGTGGAACATAAAAATGAGTATCTCTTATCCTCCAGCACACCACCTACCTTCAGGACACAGAAGATAACAATAGGCATTGATAGCCATGCATGCTGAAATTGTATGGAGGCAGGATCTTGAGAACACCAGGGTAAACTAAAGAAATTCAGTAAAAAAAAAAAAAAAAGCCAGGGCTGGTGGTGCAAGTGTGTAACCCCAGCTAGGGGGGCACAGGGATGGGGAGACATCCCAGGCTTAAGACTTGATTAAGATACAGAGTAAGTTTAAGGTCAGGCTCACAACATACACACACACACGCACACGTGCACACACGCACAGACACACGTGCACACACACAAGCACGCACGCATGCATGCACGTTATGCAAGAACTGGGGAACGCAGCCCAGGATCAGAGTGCATGTCCATGCCGAGCCCTGGGTTCGGGGGTTCTAGCATTGCAAAAACAAACTCCACCCATACGAAATTTTCTTTTTTAAATACAAAAAGGGTTCACAGTCCCTCTTTAAAAAGAATCTTCCAGAAACTTGATATCAAAAACCCAAATAGCCCAATTTAAAAATGGGGGTACAGATCTAAACAGAGAATTTGTGATAGAGGAAATGCAAATGGCTGAGAAGCACTTAAAGAAATGCTCATCATCCTTGGCCATCAGGGAAATGCAAACCAAAGCAACTCTGAGATTCCGTCACCTGTCAGGATGGCTAAGATAAAAACCACAAATGACAGCTTATGCTAAAGAGGATGTGGAACAGGGGAACGCTCTTTCATTACTGTCGGGAGTGCAAACTTGTGCGTCCAATATGGAAATCAGCACGGCAGTTCCTCAGGAAGATGGGAATCAATCTTTCTTAAGATCCAGGTCTTAGGCACAAACGCAAAGGACACTTCCTCCTACCACAGGGACACTTGCTCAAATTCATTGCTGCTCTATTCATTTTTTACTTTTATTTTCTAAATTTATTTTTTGAATTTATTCTGCTTTCATATACTACATCCGGACCACAGTTTCCCTTCCCCTCTCTCCTTCTAGTTGCCCCCCCTCCCCCTCCCCCAGATCCACTCCTCTTCCTTTTCCCTTCGGAAAAGGGCAGACCTCCCGGATACTGATTGGATATCAATCAAACATGAAATATCAAGTTGCAATCAGACTAGGCACCTTCCCTTATATTAAGGCTGGACCCAGTAGGAGGAAAAGAGTCCTAAAAGCAAGAAAAAGAGTCAGAGATAGCCCCGTTCCCATTGTTAGGAGTCCCACAAGAGGAACAAGCTACACAATTGTCACATATATGCAGAGGGCCTAGCAGGTTCCCTGATTGTCAGTTCAGTCTCTGTGAGCCGCTTTGAGCTCAAACTATTTAATTCTGTGGGTTTTCTTGTAATGTCCTTGACCCCTCTGGCTCACATAATCCTTCTCCCTCTCTTCAGCAGGATTCCCTGTGCTGTTCTGTTCATAATAACCAGAAATTAGAAACCACCTAGCTATCTTTTAGGATGGATTTTTAATATACATTTAAAAAATGTATATTTACACCATGCCCAAAACTCAAGTCCAAATGGATCAAAGACCTCAATATAAAGCCAGCCACACTGAACCTTATAGAAGAGAAAGTGGGAAGTACACTTGAACGCATTGGCACAGGGAACCACTTCCTAAATAGAACCCCAGCAGCACAGACACTGAGAGAAACAATTAATAAATGGGACCTCCTGAAACTGAAAAGCTTCTGTAAAGCAAAAGGCACGGTCAACAAGACAAAACGACAGCCTACAAAATGGGAAAAGATCTTCACTAACCCCACATTGGACAGAGGTCTGATCTCCAAAATATACAAAGAACTTAAGAAATTGGTCATCAAAAGAACACATAATGCAATAAAAAATGGGGTACAAACTTAAACAGAGAACTCTCAACAGAGGAATCTAAAATGGCTGAAAGACACCTAAGGAAACGTTCAACATCCTTAGTCATCAGAGAAATGCAAATCAAAGCAACTCCGAGATTCTATCTTACACCTGTAAGAATGGCCAAGATCAAAAACACTGATGACAACTTATGATAGTGAGGATGTGGGGTAAAGGGAACACTCCTGCATTGTTGGTGGGAGTGCAAACTGGTACAGCCACTTTGGAAATCAGTATGGCGATTTCTTGGAAAATTAGGAAACAGCCTACCTCAAGACTCAGGAATACCACTTTTGGGTATATACCCAATGGATGCTCAATCGTGCCACAAGGACATGTGCTCAGCTATGTTTGTCACAGCCAGAACCTGGAAACAAACCAAATGCCCCTTGACTGAAGAATGGACAAAGAAAATATGGTACATTTATACAATGGAGTACTACACAGCAGAAAAAAATAATGACATCTTGAAATTTGTGGGCAAATGGATGGATCTGGAAAACATTGTACTGACCGAGGTAACCCAGACTCACAAAGACAAATATAATATGTACTCACTCATAACTGGCTTTTAGACATAAAGCAAAGAAAAACCAGCCTACAATACACAATCCTAGAGAACCTAAACAACAAAGAGGACCCTAAGAGAGATATACATGGACCTAATCTACATGGGAAGTAGAAAAAGACAAGATCTCCTGAGTAAATTGGGAGTGTGGGGATCATGGGAAAGGGTAGAAGGGGAGGGGGGAGTAAAGAAAAATGTATAGCTCATTAAAAACAATTAAAAAATGAAAGAAAATAAAAAAGAAAAAATTATAAAAAGTACATTTACATAATGGAGTATTACTCAGCTATTAAAAATGATATCATGAAATTTGCAGGGAAATGGATGGAACTAGAAAAATATCATCCTGAGTGAGTCAACCCAGAAAAATAAATAATGTTATGTATTTGCTTATATCTAGACACTAGCCAGAAAGATAAATAAGGTTATGTATTCACTTATATCTAGACACTAGCCATTAAATAAATAAAAACCAAGCTGCAATCCGTAGACCCAGAGAGGTTAGCCATAGAGGAAGGGACTAACAGGGATACATGGATCTTCCTGGGTGGGGGAAATAGAATAGATTTTATGGGTAGACTGGAGCCAGGGGTGGGAGGAGGATCAAGAAGGGAGGATCAGGGAGGGTGAAGATGGGATTGAGGGAAGGAGACAGCTAGAACTGAAGAGCATTTGAGGGGAGCATGGAAATCTAGTGCAGTGGGAACTTCCTATAATATATTAAGGCAATCCTAAAGAAGTCTCCAAATAGTGAGGGAGACAGAACCCTTTACTGACCATCTCTTTGATGTGGGAGTTCCTTCTATGTGCTGTAATTACCATTAATGAATAAAGAAACTGCTTTGGACCTATAGCAGGGCAGAACTTAGCTGGGCAGGGAAAACTAAGCTGAATGCTGGGAGACAGAAGGACAGAGTCAGGGAGATGCTATGGAGCTGCTGCCTTAGTCAGACATGCTGAAACTTTGCCAGTAAGCCACTGCCACGTGGTGATGCACAGATTAATAGAAATGGGTTAAATTCATATGTACGAGTTAGCCAATAAGAAGCTAGAGCTAATGGGCCAAGCAGTGATTTAATTAATACAGTTTCTGTGTGATTATTTCGGGTCCAATTTACCTGAGTGGCCAGGAACCAATAAGCGCCCCCTTTTCCTTCTAACAACGGGGATATGCTCTAACATCTCTTGCCACCAAATGAAGTTTTCAGTGCCAGGATTCATCCAATTGAGTTGTTGGCTGAAAGAGTATGGTGGAAATCGCCCCCAAACCCAGGCTGTTACTAAGACAGTAGGTTGCACGCCACAAACTGACAGCAAGGCCCTATTGCTGAAAGTAACCCCCACACAATTCAATATTCATGGAGAGATCAAGCTGGTGCCTGCAAAGAATTTTTATCCCCATGTCTCAGTGTCTAGGAATGGAAAGGCACTTTGCAGACTATCAAGCAAGAAAAGTAAACACCAACTCAAACACAAAACCTTTGATCTACAACCTGCCCTGCCTGCAAAATATGCTAGGGCAATGGTGGCACAAACCTTGTGGGAGTAACCAACTGATATTTGATTTGACTTAAGGTTCACTCCACGAGATGAACACATACCTGCCACTGTTTGGATAACCAAGAACCAAGAGACCTAAGTTAAAACCATATACTACTGGTCCTAAAAAATAGTAACAATAAAATGATTCCTAATGATATTCTGCTATCCTCATAGATAGGTGCCTTATTCAGTCATCAACAGAGAGGCTTCCTCCTGCAGCAGATGGGAAAAAAATACAGAGACTCACAGACAGACATTACACAGAGTGAGAGAGAGAGAGATATAGAGAGTCAGAGAAAGACGAGGGTGGGGAGAGGGAGAGAGAGAGAGAGAGAGAGAGAGAGAGAGAGAGAGAGAGAGAGATATTAGAATACACAGCTCTAAATGAGATGTCTCCATCAAATCCTTCCCCTCAGAGCTCAGGGAATCCCAATAAGAGGAGGCAGAAGGGGTGGAGAGACAGAGGATATGGAGGCTAACAGGACAAGACCCTCTAAAATAACTGAGCAAAGTTCACATGAACTCAGAGACTGAAGCAGCAAGCACAGGGTCTACACAGGTCTGCACACCAGTTCCTCTGCACATATACTATAGATTTCAGTTTAATTCTTTTATGGGACTCTGCAATGTTTAAATGAGTGGGTCTCTGATTCTTGTGCCTTCTCTTGGGGCTCTTTTAATTTTCTGTTGTCTTGTCTTGTCCAACTTCAAGATGATGGTTTTTGCTTTATCTTATTATATTTTGTTTTGCTGTGTTTTGTTGTTATTGCCTAGAAACCTGTTCTTTTCTAAGGAGAGACCAAAGGAGAGTGATCTGGATGGGAGAGGAGGTGGGGAGGAACTGGGAAGAGTAGAGGGAGGAGAAATTGTAATCCAACATATTGTGTAAGGAAGAATCTATGTTTAATAAATGGGAGAATAGATTTTTGTAACAAACACCATACATCTGTATGGAAGAGGCTCTCCGTTCTCCACAGTTCTCACTGTATTGCCACAAGTAACAATGGAAAGACTGGAGGGCATGTTATAGGAAACTCAATCTTATATGCTTTTTTTTCCATTTCAGATTTGGTGTTCAAAATGAGAACTTGGAATTAAAAGACAAGAATGCTAGGTTCAGTCTGTAAACAAGGCTGGACTAGGATGATTTCTATTATGAAAAATATTAAAAAATTGTCCTCTTACATCTCTGGCTGAGGATTATGCAGAGTGAGCCTGGAAGAAGAAACCAAAGCCCAACTATCCAGTGCTCATGAAAAGTGGATTGCTGCCTGGAATGAAAAATGGCTATTTATGGCTAAACTTTAGAACAGACAGTGGAAGACCCCTCCTGATGACTCTGTCCTCAACACTGAGCCACATTCTCCCGAGTGAGTGTGAGTCAGGAAACAGGAAGACATCCGAGGCCAGTGAAGCTAGTTTGAGCAGCCATCACTTTGCAGAGAAAGTGAACTGCAGCAAGACAAACCCCAGCAAACACCAAGGGGGACGCCCACTTACCACGCCATCATTTTGCTGAAAAGGGTGACATAGAGGGCATTGCAGGTCGTGGCGGAACGGCAGTGTTGGTCTAGCTCCTTCTCCTACACCAGTTTCCAAATAAAACAAAATGGAAGTAAGAAAAGCAGCCTGGGGTCATTGCTCCTGGGCCAGCCACAGATGTCCCAGCAGAAGGAAACTCTCTGTTGCTAACCCTGATGTCATAGGTGTAATGGAGGGAGCCTGGCTGCAGCCAGACTTCCAGCTGCAGAAGGAAGATGCAGCCAACATAGAAACACTTTTCATTTTGTAAGAATACCTACTTAACACTACTTACTCTTCCTAAATGCCAAAGTATTTGGATTGCTTCTTCTATGTCTGTCATTAAAAACAGAATGGGGGTAACTTGGGAGGTAGCTCAGGGGATAACCAGCTTGCTCCATGAGCATGAGAACCTGGGGTCAGATCCTGAGGAGCCCACATTAAGAAGCTGGGTGTGGTGGTAGATGCCTGTAACCCCATCAGTGGGAGGTGGGATAGGGGTAGAGTGGGATGGCAGAGACAGGCGGATTCCTGGAGTTTGCTGTTCATTTAGTTTAACCAAATGCTGAGCACCTGGTTCAGTGAGACTCTGGCTCAAAAAAATAAAATGGGGAGCAATAGAGGATGACATTTGACTCCAATCTCTGGCCTCCATATGCATACACATGGGTGTATGCACCCACATACACACAGGTATACACATGCATACACATAGGTGCATGCACCCATATGCACACAGGTATACACATGCATACATATGGGTGCATGCACTTCACTTACACAGGTACACAATGCATACACATGGGTGCATGTACCCACATACACACAGGTATACAAATGCATACACATGGGTGCAAGTACCTGCATACACAGAGGTATACACATGCATATACATGGGTCCATGCACCCACATCACACACAGGTATACACATGCATACACATGGGTGCATGTACCCACATACACACAGGTATACATATGCATACACATGGGTGCATGTACCTGCATACACATGAGGGCATGTACCCGCATATACAC